>JAQFZH010001947.1:0-18555 GCA_034695485.1 Entomobrya nivalis
CTTCTTTATACTCTGTCACATTACTAGAACCGCTTTCCCGTGTTTTTTCTGTGGTCCGTGAACTTTTGCCAGACAATAATAATAATATGTTTTAACTAGTGCTTTGTAAACTCAACAAAAGAAAGTAGTGCTATAGAATATTATATGATGTTCCATGCTTTTGTCACATTGTTTCAAAACGACCAATTCTTTTCCAATATTAAGTACCACACTGTACCTCATTAAAATTGACCTTTGGCCTTGGGGGAAGTAAGTGGGGTGTACTTGCATACCAAATATGAGATTAATTGATGAGGTGATTTTGAGCTAGTTACAGCGCTCACAATTTCACAGAAACACAGACTAGCAGAATAGCGAAAATCATACAAAGTACTGCTTCATAAATATTGCATGCCTTCCTGTCTACCAATAATTGTGTAGAGAATGGGCCAACTCAATATTCTATAATGATAACACACAAACTTTTTCTCCTAATTTTTAGTGACATGACAGCTAAAAAAGGAGGATAAATTAGTTAAAATGGTAAATATTGACTAGTACATGACTTTGAATGTTTATTGATATTGGAAAGATAAGATCTTATAACAATAGTGCATACAGTAGTAATATAAACTGTAATGAGATGCGTTGCAATTTAGTTGGGAAACTGAAATGAAGACGGCAACTCTAAACACTTTTATTATAGCAACTGAAAAAAAAACTATTACTATACCATACCAAGAAGAGAAAAAAATAACTGACAACAAATATTGTCTTTCTTATTAGAAAAAACTCCAATTACACTTTATATACTTTTTTCTGTTCATGTAACCTAAGTACCTATACGTATTTGTAAAAGGCATCCTCATTACTTTTCGTCATCTACCTTTTCACAAAACTACTGCTAAAAGTTTAATCGTTCCACTACGTGGATAAATTGTAGTAATAATGCTGTGATATGTTATGATGAGTAGGAGAATGATATGAAACACTGGGGGGAATTGAAGCTAGACGAAGAGTACTTACATACTGCACATTTTGCAGACATTGAATGGTGATAAGATGAAATTTCCTAGAAAGGAAGTATAGCACTTACAAAAATGAAAAAAACAAGTAGTTGAAGAGTACAAGGAGCAATCAGCAAATTTATTTCAATTTCAGCGCAGTGTACTTGGATCGTCATCAAATCAAAGCAGGATAAAATGATAAGATACTAAAGGGAAGGGAACGAAAAGAAGGGAAGTTATTTTTAAGGAAAGAACAACAAAAATGGATGGCATCGGTTAGTTGTTGGTTCAGTGGAGTAAGATATCTCTGAAATGGAATATAATGGAATTGCTTATTGCTTGACTACATATTATTGGATGCCATTTCCGCTCTCATTTTCCACAGTGGAAGTTCCACTTACTTTTTTCATAAGCAACAAAAAAATATGAGAAAAATGGAGATCAACTTATTCTTTATATGTACCCTTTTTGAATAAACAAAAATGATAAAGAAACACAAAAAGGTAAATTGTATTTAGATGACTATTAAAACCACGTAGGTTGACTACAAAGCAAAGGCAGACGATATAAAAAATGTCTGCTTAGGACTCAGTCTTTTTTGTTCTGATGAAACAAGAAAATACACAAAAAAATGAATTAATAAAACCATTGTAACTGCTTAACTATATACTTGTAGATACTCAAAGCTAGAATTATTAAAACTACGGTAAAACTGCATTTCAAATTGAACGTCAGATTTAAAATCGACAACAAGAATTACACCTGTTGTATTAAAATTCAAAGATGTAATCTTTTGGGATTTTTTTTAGCTGCGTGGTAATTCAAATTAATTAGGCCGTGTTTCAGTCATTTACTTTCCGTTTTTACAGATTTTCCCTTCTCCCTTCAGAGGAAGTGGTAAAAATCATTTCCCTGAGATAGGAACACTTAGAACATGTAAAAAAAACTATTGTAAAATACATTTTTGTTTTTGAATTGGGACGAAGGACAGACACAACTTAAAGATACATTCCCAACAGATACTTTTTTCGAGGACTAAAATATATTTGTCTGTCTTGTGGAGTAAGATTCATGTTCATGTACTCATTCCCTTCATTTCATGTCATTAAATAACTTTATTTCTGGCATTAAAACAAGTTTTTGCTGACTTTATTGCTTTTTTTGTACTACGTGCTATTCATTCGTATTACTTTTGTCTGTTAAGATTTTTTCCTTGTATTCTATTTTAAATGATAGCTTTTTGTTTCGTCTTTTATTTGTTGTTCAACAAAAGTGGAAAAAGGGATAAAAAACCGTATTCTTAGAAAGAAAATTTTATTGTCTGGGTATACAAAAAAACTTTTTGCTGTAAATTAAAACAGAATCCAATTTCAATTAATAACTAGCTAAACTGATTTTCCTTTCTTTTTTGATTTACAATCGTTCTACTGAAATGCAATAAAAAAGCTTCCTTTCCAGATACCTGTTTATTTAAACCAAATAAATGTTACAAAAGGAATTTGTTACATGGATGGGGTCATTTTCCTTGTGTCGTTCATTGTGATCCTGAGAATGCGTGTTAGATTGTTGAAAAATCAAAGCCGACTAGCAGTGAAAAGGTATAAAATGAATTCAAAGAACTCTATTTTGTCTCTCTGTAAACATAATAGAGTTGAAACGAGTAGTATAAAGCGTTGCCAAAAAATAATATTCTTCGGCTTGTGCCGTAGGATAAGAAGAATTAGCGTTGACGATAAAATTATATGTGATTTTAAAGGCGGTGATATACACATACGCGGAAGATATGTACAAAGAGAAAATTCTAAGACGAATAGAAAGATGGGGGCGCGGGTAGATACCTCCAAGGTAGAATGAAAGAGACAGAGAGAGGGAGAGAGCTAGTATGTGAGTGAAAGTGAAAGACTGAAGGAATTTTAATTGAATTGTGACCTGACTGCCTGCCTTGCTTCCTTCCTGTGTCGTGTCTTTTCTTGTCGTTTCACCTTTACATATTTCATTTTAGTTACTTTGCAACGTTACCTATAATGTAGCCCATTTAACTACCTATCACCTATCTTTACTGCCATCTTCGTCGCCGTTTCGTGTGTAGTCTCGCTTACAAACTTCCAATATGGCTTGATGCTTTTTACACTACCGTCGGAATAGTAATAGGGAAATCACCCTTTTCGGCACGTCCGTAATTATGCATCATCGTCATCAACATCATTTCATTACCAGCGTCACCACTAACAAAACAGTATTGTGTTTTTTTTTCTTGTACTACGTTATATGCAAAAATAACATTTCATCGGACAGGATTATTTTAAAATCTTGGTTCTACATATTTTATTCTTTAAGAAAACACTTGGCCCAGTCACGTTGTTTTTAGAAAAATGGTTTGTGAAGTAAGTAATTCAAATTTGAACCAACCCGGACAAATTTAACAAGACAAGTGAGCTTAGAACGGGATAAAAATTTGCTCACGTCGCCTGTTGTCGTGTTGCCATTAAGGCCGGAATGAAAGCACTTATTATTTTGCTTTTATGCGAGAGGCCCATGTGAATTGCGTTCATTTTATTTCACTTTGTGAATTTCAACTCTCTTTCTGTCTACTTATTTTCGTGATGATGTGACTATATTGCATGCATGGGACACTTAAAAGTGTCGCTCTTGTTCTGCTCCTAAATTTCCTAAATTCCTACCCATAACATTCATGCCTTAAAACCTCAATCCAATCCATTTGCCGATCATCAAGCGCACATTTTATCTATACATTTCTCTATCTATCTAACCATTTTTTGGCTCCCGTTTTCCATCCAGCAGTAGTAGCACACCACGAGACCAGAAGACAGTAGAGAGACCACTGGTGTTACCATCACAATCACCACATCAGTACCGCAACCCATGAGATAGAGAGGATAGTGCCACTGTCACCGCTACCATCGCCATCAGCACTGCGAATACTGTGAATTTATGTGGAAATGTTTGTGTCGTTTGCCATTATCCTTTTTCTTCATTTCTTCATGTTCGTCTACTAGCATGTTCGCTCACGTTCATTATTACTCCATTTCCTCTTCTCTTTTCGAACCGTTAGCTTTCTCCACAATTCCAATTCCTCAGTTTACACACTTTCCACTACTGCATTTTAGATTAAAGTTTACTCTTCTCTGGTAGTGTATTGTGGTGCGGGTAGCAAATTGCACTAGTCGTGGGCGACGGTGGTTTGCTGCTAGCTTTCTCATCTATCTATTCATACCTATATTTATGTATTTCTTATGTCTCACTTTCACTTGACTGATTTTTACCATCATCATCATCATCAGTGTCCCCATTGTGATTACTTTTATCAACGTGTGAGAAAGTTAAACAGAATATATAGAGGTCGTCTATCTGTTAGTACAATATTATCTACGTCGTTCAAAATTTTCAAAGTCTGATTAATGTATTCATCTGCTCACACTATAACCTATAACCAAATTTCAAATCAATCAATTGAACTTTGTTGGTGACATAGCATTTCAAATTTTCATACTCACAAAAAGTCGCAAGTTCCTTATATCGTTTTGTCAGGTTTATTACGCTACAAGCTACACAACTGGAGATACTTTTAACTGACAATAAGTGCATAACAGAATATGTGTATTGAGCAGAATTCTCTTTCTAATTCGCTTTTTCAACAACTGAGCCAGTCTTATTTAAAAGACATTAAGAGAAATTTGAATTCATCACATAAAATTGTCCATGAGAGAGAAAGGGTGAAAGTGGAACCACTGCGTTGCGTTATATTTTCAAAAGGAAAAGAATATGATACATATGAAATATATTTCGCATTAAATTGTGTTTTCTTCGAAGAGGTATTATTACGTTCATATTACTTCCTTCACATTTCTCTCATCTGCTCGAAAAGGTTACGAAAATTAAATGCTACTGCCATTCAGGATCAAAAGAAAAAAGCTATTATCATTATCATCATTAATCCCATTTAATCCATGTGTTCCCATTACCTACTACTAGGAAGATGCCATTTCAATGTGCTTTTTATTGCCAGCGATTTTTGTGGTAGTTCTTAGTCAGCAATTAATAAGCATATATTGATGGTAAGATATAAGATGCGATATTGATGATTACAGTGCATTTTTATAACGATTATTAAGTGTCAGAGAAGCAGAACGTTATAATTTTAGTCCATAGCCTAACAAATTTACGTTGACTGTCTGTCAGCATAGCGTCCAAACGCTTTCCTCATGATTTTGTACTAAATTGGTTGAGTCAGGTCAAAGTTAGATGAAAGTTTAATAAAACTCAGATTTGTTTTAAACAGGAATATGTGCTCAAATTTGGTGGGTATAATAGTCTATAGAGATGGATTAGCAAAGTTTCAATTACCTTTGCCTTCGCATTTAGAAACCTGCAAAGGTCTTAATTTTAACGTGATCTCATGTATATACTGTTCAACGGTTTTCAATTAATAAATAAATACTTTGCAGGATCATATCAGCAGCCAAGATTATTGTAATGCATTTTGTGGTAAAAAATATTTGAGGTTGCGTAACCCCAGTCAAAGTTTTTAAGTGAAAACTTATTAAAATGCATCTCAAACTGTATTACTTTGCAATGTTTCAAACTAATCAGTTGACCTGTTTCAAAATTCATAAATTTCTAGTTTTAAATTTTAAGATCATTTAAAATAAAGTTAAATTAATTACGTATTAAAACAGTAAGTTGAGGAACTGGCACTTGATTTTACCGTTTGTTGGTTTATTACACTGAGGTTCACGTAAATGCTGCTGCTATTACAAATATCTTAAGAATCTCACAAGAAAAAAAATGTGGCATCGCAAGAGTGCAAATGACGAAATTACTGAGAAACCCCGTGGATGGAGAAACCCAAAAAAAATAGATGGAGATTGATTTTCGGTGGAAAAAATGCAAGTTGGGGAAGAGATGTGATATTATGTAAGGATATGAGAATATATTTAAATATATATTTTGAGGGTAAAATAGGTAATATTAGCAGCGTCAAAACGCTGGTTGTATACGGTAGACATATGCCACTTGAACAAAACCCAATTTTTCATGCATAAAAAACTAAAGACCAGACCAGGGCCAAAGTTCTAAGTCAAGAGAATAAGTGGAAGTGTGCAAGGCATGCATACTAGTGGAAATGGCAGGGCAGCAGAAGGACTACTTGACAAAAAAGCAGAGGGAAAGTAATGTCATGTTTTATGGATGAATTTTGAAATGTGATCATATTTTCATCATCATCGCCATCATCTTACATTTTCTCTCCGTGGAATATTTCGCAGGGAAAGAAAAAATTAGGTAGAATAGCCGGACGAAGCCACAATCTATCTAGCTATAACGACCGAAAAATGACTGGAAAGAAAATACACCCAGGTATGCCAAAACAGCCAGATTTTTTACGTGGAATTTTGAGTGAATGTCAAAATTACATGTTGCAGGGAATCACAGTAAGGTTAGATCTATGTAAAGCGGTTGTGGGGCATATTTATGGAACATGACATATTATGGAAATGGGACGGATGAATCCCAGGTAGGAGACCGACAGACCAAGAAATTCTAATCTGGTTTTAATGAATGTGTCTGTACGTGTTTTTTTTAGCTTGGTTTACTCTAAAGGAGCGTCGTCTTATAAGGTGTGACATGTCTTATTAAATTATTTCACACATTATTCCATTATTGTGCAGTGGCAGCGACAGACACACAGGTACATAATGTGTGCATATGATCGTTTTTGGCATTACACTACTGTAGTGTAGACGGTAAAATGAACAAAAGATATGCACTTGAGCTTTTTTTCTGGCACTGCCGTGGATGTCATTCGAAATATTCACAACCAGTACCGCCACACTTTAGCCAGCAACAACCACATAATCCAATATATACCTATTAGAAGCATTGTCATTATTTAATTTAGAAAAGTAATGAAATGTACTACTTATTCATGCATGCTTGCATATCTCATATCTTGCAAGTTTTTATCCATACTCTTTAAGTAGTTCGTAGTATTTAAATGGACGTTTTAGTACACTTAAATTTAAATAACTTTAGGCTTGATTTTTCTGTAGACAGAAATCCCGAAATAGAATAATTAGACAAATGACATTCTAAAATTTCAAATCGTAAGCCTTATTTTTTAGGAAATTTCTTCCCTGTCTTAGGTCTTAAATCACGCAAAAGCTTACAATGAAAATGTATCATCGCTACCCCCACTGGCGAACGTCTGTAGTCTCCAGAGAGAAATAGCAAATGGGTTATAAACCACGGAGCATAGACACTTAACATGAAAGCAAAAAATAAACCTAAAATTCGGGCAATGTGAAGATGACGATGACTTAAAAGTTATTCGATTGTGCAACCTCCACACTCCTACCCTTTTAATCTTATAACTGGTGTTTTACTATAGTGGACTATGTGGGTGTTGCTCAGAAACAGTATTTTTCCAACTTTCCTCAAGAAAATTGCTCGAATAAAAAAACATCCCAACTAACTACACACTTTTCACATGAAGATGCTTTTACATTCAGAAATCACTGTTTGAATAAGTTGCTTTGCTTCGTGGCGTGGCCTCTTTGTCTCTTTACCATTACTCTTACGTTTTTTTTTGTGTGTAAGTAAATGCATGCATGGCATGCATATTAATTAGGACAACAAAATAATATCCCAAAAGCTTTTTATGCGAATGCAAGTACATAAAAAATCGAGGAAAGTTTAAGAAAGGCAATCAAATATCCCGAAAGAGGAGCTGCTAAAACGCACAAGATGCTGGTATTCCGTTGGGTGGAATCATGTTTCTAGTAAAATGGCATTAAGTAACTTTATTATTCATCACTATGTATATGGAAAGCGTGAGGACAAAGGGTGGAAATCTGTGGGGGACAATAAATAGAACGAAAGACATAATATTTGAATATTTTTATGTGTGTTACGAAAGTAATTATTGTAAGTGCTTCAACATTACTTTTTTACTTTGAAGGACGACGATGGTGTAAAAATAAACGCACATTTTCGTCTGGTTTTGCTTTTAACTCAACTAAATGAATGGGATTTCTAATTGAATAATAAAAATAAAAGGATACGTGTTTTTGGATTGCGTTGCATTATTGTTGTACTCTTGTGGGTTTTTTTTACCACCACATCATGTAAACCAGTAGCATAATATATGCTCATATAGTGCATTTCCAGAAAAATACATTTTTACAAGTTACCAAAAATATGTATTCCTTATTCAGGCTTAAATTTTTTCTAGAGAAATTTTTCAATTTAAATGCAACACATGATCATTCTCATTCTCTTATAATCTAACTTTTTAATAAAAATAATGTGTGTCATGGTATTAAAATACATTTGGATAATGTTCTAGTCAACTTCGGTTAAGCTAAAAAATATACTACTTCTGTGTACGACTCTTTTGCCAAGAAAAAAGGCTTTTGAATAGAAAATGAGGACACATGGAGAGCAGGTACAGAAAGCGTCTACTTACATCATTTCTGCATATATTAATATATTTAAAGAATAATATATGGTAAAAGGGGATTCGTCTTAATATGCCTCCGTAATAACCAGGTATTTAGATGATGCCTTAGCTTCTAATGTGTCTCTATCCCTACTCCAGTTTTGCCATGTCACCACTATTATATTATTGTGAGGCTATTACCTACTTTACCTTTATTATTTATTTAAAAGGACAAAAAGGAATCTCTTCCTTTTAAATTCAAAATGTAAGTATCAAGTAGAAAGAATGGTATGGCGAAAATGACAGATCGTGTTTTGAAATGATAATGACAACAGAAAACCTAGACAAGAGAAGAAAAGGAGGAAAAAATGTAAAAGCATCATATAATAAATTATTCATGATGATGGTAGCAGCAGTGAGTTAGGACGGAAGTCAGTGAAAAATGACGGACCACCGAATGTGAATCGATGCAATGCATGAACTAATAGGAACATAGACACTGAAGTGGTAAGTTCAGTAGCCAGAAAAAAGTAATATCAAACGAAGTTTTGATTGGGAAAAAACTGGCGACAAAATACATGGAAAATATAAACTAAATCCTTTAGAAATACAAGGTAGGTAAGTGAGAAGACTGATCTTTGACTTTAGTAACCGTGTGGCTTGGTCGTACCTACCAAAAATCAGTATATTTTCTTTTTTGATTCCAAAAATCAATAAAACGACATGGGATACTATCACAAAAATATTCCCCCCATATATTGCTCATAATAGTATTGTTTAAAAATCAAGAGCAACTCTAATTGTTTCTCTTTGATTTATATATGCTCAGTTTTATACTGCTTGACAATTGAAACTCAACCAGAATGTTTTTAAGGTTCTCTTTATGATTTTCTAAAATTGTATGCTTTACATTTGATGACAGCTTGCAAACCAGGTTTGGGGTCCATCTTGAGTGACATAGATTCCGACACAATAGTCAATATTATTACAAAACACACGGCGCCGCGGCATTGAACACATGTCGCCTTAAACTTTTTTCTACTTTGTCATAAATCAAAAGTATCCAAACTTTTATTCTACTTTTTTCCATCACAAATTTACTTCCGGTAGTAATATTACACCTGTCTCTCAACTAGTAAGTTTTAACCGCATAGCAGTGAAAGTATAGTCATCTGATTTCGCTTTAAAAACTTTTTTGATTTTTCTTTAAAAAAAAGGTTTCCTCTCAATTTATCTCATCTGGAGAAATGGAGAAAGAAAGTTAAACTTTCTCCGTCGCAGTCATAACATTTTTTATATCTGTCCAACTTTTGTAGTCATAACTCTTCCATACTCTCCCTCTGTCTCTCTCCTCATAACTTTCCTTTAACTCATCCAACTTCACATTTTACTCTTTCTTTGTCTACTTTGAAGAATACTCACTACAGTGGTGGTGGTGGTGGTATATTCCCGGTATGAATGTTGGACATGTGGTTTTTTATTTTCAAAATATACGTAGCTCAGATGTATTTACATTCTTATTGATTTGTTACGGGAAAGGTATTTTGTCCTGCCATATATATATATATATATATACTGCTCATATCCTACCATGGACCAAACTATATTTGCAGAAAAAGTTAACAGCTATACCTATTATTAAAGTAAAAGTAACCTTCCTACATTCTATACTAGAACCAGCAGAACGACAAGATAACTTTTTTCAACAAACCATATTAGCTACCTAAATTAAATATAGCCGTCTATTTTCACCACATAACATTTTGTCCAATAGCAACTCAAAAAAAACTCCCTGTCAATGCTCTTCGTCAGTCAGTCAGTCAGTCATCAAGTCTCTAGAGAAATATTTTGAAAATCTACAGTCGTCATCATCAACTAACAGTCAACAAAAACCTAAAACATATGCTTACATACATTATTTTGTTACGTGTACTGTTTTTCTTACATTGTACAGCCTTTTTTCTCCTCAAAACATATTTTCCTCCTTTCATATTTTTTTGCAATTTTGTATTTTCTCCACAAAAACAGACAACACACACATAAAAACCTAAATTCACGCAACAACATACTTTACACAAGTAAAATACTCTCTCACATAACATTTTGGAAGAAAATATAGTTTTGCTTATTTGGAATTGTGAAAATTTTCAGAGCTGTGGTGTGTTGCATGCGTGAATGCATCACTGATATTTTTACCAATTTTCACTTCCCCTTACTCTCTCTCTCTCTGTCTCGTACCCACTCTCCCTTTCATAAACAACATGGTGCAAACAGCGACGCATATGTATAATATGGTTTCACGGTATGGAAATTGCTTCCTTGGCTCACTCAGTCAGTTAGTTCACTTTTCATTATCAATACCGAAGTCTACTACGCTTCAAAAAACGAGTGCATGCATCAATAAATATTACGCGGGTTTGAGGATTATATCCAACTTTATTGGCAAAGAACACGATGATCATGAAAGTCTTCATACGCTCATTGTCGTCACCACATAATCATCATCAACGTTCTGACGATATGATTATAATGACGCCCATGATTACAATCATCCATAATCATGATGACTTGAGTTATATCCACGAGGGAGGATCTAAAAGTGTACTTTTTTTGAAAGGTTAAGCTTATTTTTCTGCACTCACTTCACTTCACGGTTCGTGGCATAGGGGATTTATATGTAGAGCTTCTACTTAAACTTATAAGTATATTTTATAGCTATTTAAGCAAAAAAACTATAATGATAATCGTCGTACAAACTAAAATTTTGCCAGGATGCCCCATTGCGGATTTATTTCCTTTGAGTAAACGAAAGCTAGAAAAAAAGAGTAAAAAATAATACTTTCACCCTGTTTATCTCTTTGGTGGTATGGGTGAAGATTTTTTATAGCATATTTGCTGATTGTCTTGTAGCTTTCTTCCTTTCATGCTCTGTTTATTTCATGCTACACAGCAGCGACCTTCTCCCAAGCAACCCAACACATTCATCATACTTTTATTCACGCTCATGAGAAGATGAAGAAGTGGGAAACTTATTTTTTATTGATTTATTATTACTATTGTTTGTTTCCCTCTCTCATTTTTGGCTGTGTGGGCCGATCTGTTTATCATTACTTTTCTCTCGGCAACAAATTTTTCGACAAAGAAGGGAAAATATAATAAGCAAAAATTTGATAAATGAGGACAAGGAGGAGGAAAAGCAAGGCATGAGTAGAAAAAAATATTGTGTGAGATATTTTCCCGTCATTAACAAAAAAACGTATTTAAACGTCTGTGAAGTTATCATCAATTTTATTGTAATTAAAAGGGATTACATAATATATGTGCAGGCAGTGCGGGTTGATTCGTGTTTTTTATTAAAAACCTTGAAAATCTGAAATACAAACGGATGGAAAAAATCTCATGTTAAAATCCCACTGGCATGTTTTTGATCTCTTTTGTGTGGGAATTCTATCTACACAATATCAGCAGCTTTAATAGTGATACCGCACACAAGATAAAGCACTGCCCGATCAACAGCAGCAGGGCTGCTATATGTATGTATGTCTGCTGTGTTGATGAAAGTTAATTGATTTGTGCCAACAAAGCAAATTGGAGTGCATTACAGTTGGGATGCGCGCAAAAGAAGCTCAGTTGATTGCAGATTGCAGCCGACAGCTTAACTTTATGCAGCCAGGTTTCGTTTCTGCACAAATTCGAGATAGTGTTGTACTTTTGATGGGGTTTTGGCACAAACATAAAAATTTCTTCAAAGACTAGAGCACAGCAAATGGAACGTGTTCCTGGGTTTTATCAGCAGGAAAAAGTTGCTTCCTATAAACATGTTTATGTGGGAAGTGAGAGGAAACGTTTCTTATCGATGAAAAACTTCACAATAATATCCACAAATATAAAATTCCAAATAAATTTCTTTCTTATCTTATTGTAAAATTTATTTATTTTCGCTAAGCTGAATGAATGGAATGATACTGTCATCTTTACATACAAAATTGACAGGTTGTGCCAACAAAAGGCAGTTTGGAGTTTATTGCAGCTTGCAGCGCAAAAGGAGCTGAGTTGACTGCAGGCTACAGCTTAACTTTATGCAGCCATTCTTCGTTGGTGAAGCGATTAGAGATTTTTAAGGGCTGTTGGCACAGAAATAAATTTTCTGAAAGTGTCTCAGTCTGAGCAGTAAATATAATACGTTCCTGGATTGTATCAACAGTGGAAATGGATGTTAACATTTCTTGTGTATTTGAACACTGCAAAATATCAATGAAGATTATTCATGTGTTTATTTTAACACATCAATAAACGGAATGATTGTGATACCTTTACATGCAAAAGGGACAGTTTTTGCCACTAAATAGCAATTTAAATCAAGAATAAAATACCATGAAATTCTGGAAAATTCTGAAGCTACATTTATAAGCGGAGGTAGTAACCAGTCTTTTGTAAATGTTTGGTCTTCATATTTTGTTCGGAATGGTTGAATGGTCTTATCAATCATCGGATTAATATCTGTCGAATGAACTAGTCAGTGAGCACAGTTAAACCGTTAGAAATGGGCATTTATGAAAGCTCATTCATTAATAATGACTAGATAGATCTATCTTTATAAAATTAAAGTATGTAAAATAGGTACGGGGATTAAAAATCGTGTCACCCGTTGGACCCCGTTTTTCTAGCAAAATCTACGCAGTTTTAAGTGTTATTTTTTGATACGAACCTCAATGCGATTTTGGGGAAAGAATGGTTAAAACGTGACCTCAAAAAGTAGAAAGTCCTATCTCAGATCGCATATGAAATGTTGGAGCTGACGAGCTGATTTAAATGTATGTCGCCGTCAGCATGAACATGGATACGATACTATGCTACCCAGCACACATAAATACATACATGCATTTTGACGAATTTCGTTCACTCATACTCATGTACACACAAGCCTAACTTATAAGGGAATATATCAAATTGAGACAATTTCAAAATCAAGTGGAAATTTTCAACGGACCAAGCCCTAAACAATGGTGGAAATCTTTATTATTTTAAAACTACAATTTGAGAGACTTTTAAGGTATCAATGACTGTCATCATAAGTCATTGATTGTAGGGCCAGAATAAACTCCAAATTCAGTTCATAAGCTATTCCAGTTAGACTCGGTCAATGGGCCCAATCGTAATTAAGATTCAGTTTTGAAAGCGATCCATCAAAGAGGATAAAGGAGCTTGCTAACTGGGCTGACTATAAAAAATTAAATGTTCTAGATCTTTTGAGTGCATTAAAAAATCGCATAGTTTCCAGAAGACGTAAGTTTTACGGGCGTTCTACTCGTATATGTATGTATGTATAAATATTTAGAAACAAAAACGAAATTAATTTGACAACCATTTGAATTTTGCAATCTGTGTGTTGTGTACAAATACTAATTTCTTCATTCATATTGGCAAACTTTTGGAGATTGCGATTTAAAGATCATCAAAGCGTCCCACAAATATTAAAGATTGAGTAATGAAAGAATACATGGATCACACCTCAGTAGTTTCATAGCATGTTGCACGCAGTTAATCTACAGTTCTACAAAATAAGTTTAAGCAGAAAAAACTTACAGTCAAGCAAGATGGATGCGACCAAGAGTGTAATCCAGATTAGCCATTTTTCCAGAATCCATTTCCGTCGGAGTGGTTTCTCAACAGTTTTGTTAGAACAGCCACCAGTTCCAGATTTCATACCTCCATTACCTCCACCCAACCCACCACCACCTCCTTTCGTATTAGAAATCGAAAACATCATGGAAGAGCTCAACAAGAAGGACGACGACTGAGACGCAATAATAGAAGAATTTCTCCCACACTGGCTAATCATATTATTTGTTTGGATTTGAAATATGTATTATTATTTCACCCACTTTGTTTCGTATAAAGTGTATTTTGCGTACTCTGAATAGAAATCGCTATATTTTATTTCTATTCACGAAAAAATACCAGTTCTGTCAAGATCAACTTTATCAAGAAACAAGAGTTTTGCACATTACTTTTTTTTACTATTCTGCCACCTTATTTATTTTTCTTATGTTGAAACTTGTCCACAGAGTTTGTTTTCTTGTTTGTTTGTTTGTATGTCACGTCATCATCACTCTTTGTTAGTTCACTTGTTCCCGTCACCCAACAAAAGACATGGGTCGTTCGACGATGAGATACCGTTTTTGTTAGGTGATGTTGTTGCTGATGATGATGATAATGATGATATGATTGTCGTTTCGTTTGGGTGGTGGTGGTGATGTTTTTCGTGGAAAATGTCAACCTGTCTGTTTTAAATTGATGATGGGCAATGCGTGATTCCAAGGGGATTTGTAGAAGGGGAAATCAACTTCAAAAGGGTTCAAATATGTGGAGTACGTTTCCTTGTACTTTTGTAGATTGATATAGAAATAAAATATTACAAAGTAAAAAATCTCGTTGACATTTGCCTCTCAGCAGTAAAGTTTGTTCTGCTCTTAAGGTGCGCTACTGCTATGACGACGACGACGATTTCCCGATTTTGTAGAATGGTTTGATATGCCGGGCTGATTATGTGACAATTCTGTCGGTTCTTGGAGAGATTTTTTTACTTGTTTTTTTTTCTGTTCTTACTCTGTTTATTTGGAAGTTGAGTTGGTTTATGATGTTAAGTGGGACACAGATATGTTTGTATTCTTGGAGTATAAATGGTTATACTTCCGTTGCAAGAAGTTTTGGTATCTGTTCCTGGAAAGTATACAAATAACAAAAAAAAAGTTTAATATTTCACCTTTATTAAATAAATATGTCATTGTCAATGTCATTTATTGTAGTCAAATGATGATGTTAGAAATTGCTATTTATCTGATCTGCACTACAAAATTGGCTTCTAGTCTATGTTTATTAGAGGTACTGTGTAATGTTAATGCTGAGGATGTAGGAAATTTTGGGGGAATGTGGGCACTTGTCAATAAGGAATGCCTGGGCTGTTATATTGGTTAGATGTGAATGTGAGTGTAGAGGAAGACTGCAATCGACAATCTCATTTATTCATTTTTTTGTTCATTGACTTCCCATTGCACTAGCGCAATGTCATTGCACAAGTCACTACAAGATATAATAACTGGATGCAATAAATTATGACTTATATATGTGCAGTCTACGATGATTGACATACATTAGATAATGGATCTTCTGTCGTAATCACACATATCTTTAGTTAACTTAAGTGAAATATTGATGACTGATATCTGACACCTTTTTGTCATGTCATGACTTATAAACTAAAAATGTTTGCAAGCCAATTACTTAATTTGACTTGTAGACGTTACATATTTCCCAAGAAGAGAAGTGCTTGCAGAATGGAAGAATCAAAATGGGGAAGCGACACCGATGGCTTGTTGCTATTGAAATAAAGTAACTAACATTTGAATAGCATGGGAAATTTTTTACTCAAAACTGCCGTGTCGCGTCTATTTACTTCACATAGTCTCTTGCTTGCAGTAATCTAAATATAAAATGACACGACTTATGCATTTCATGCATTCTTTAGCGTCACACTCAGATCTCAGAAAATAAAAGAAAGGTAGAAAATTGCATGAAACAGTTAAAAATTTAAAACAAGGACATCTTTAGACACTCTTGTGTCAGTTTGATTTAAATCCTTTTTATCATCATTTGGCACACCTTTTCCCTTTGTGTCAGTTTCGCTGTCAATTAAAAAGAATGGGCTATACGAACACCATTTTGCTACATAATTATTGTGCTTATGACTCACAACCCTACAGAAGCACACACCCACCAGACGCAGCAAGTCACCACAATCATGCACAGCATATTCCAACTATTTTGACATTTTGTCACATCTTTCACCGTAAATTCACGAAAGCTCATAATATCTCAGAAGATAGAAGCACTCAAATCTGTGATCTTATCTTATTATTATTACATTATTATTTTTCTTTCATTTTCTACAGCATTTACATAACCAAGAGAAGAGAAAGAACATATGTCGAACTTAATGAGTTCTTTAGAACGGGTTCTTCTGTTCTGACTAATAATTTTTGAATAAATAAAATATAAGGGAGCCTTCCAGTTTGTACTTTAAAACCTTTAGACTAAAGAATAAGGATACAATCGACACGCTTAATTAAATATTAAGCAAATTTTATTTTATTTGAACACCTATATTTTATTTATGTATGCATTACTAATAATCAGCTTTACATTACATTAATAAGTGTGCAAGTTTTTGATACTTGTATAAAAGGGTTTTTACAAACTTAACATAGTCATTATCGTTTCAACATTCTGTTTTTCATTTTGCATAATTTTTTTTGCATACATACAATAAATCTTTCTAGCTATAAAAAGTAATTATTTTCAATCTACCTTTACCTTCATACTTTCATATTCATGCACTTCACTGCACAATAAGCTTACCTACCAAATTATGACATCATTAATCAGCGAAAAATACAATCACAATGTTCTCATCTCATTAAAGAAATTTTACTCTAATAAAGTCGTTTCTTAGTAACAATTTCTCATCTCTACAAAAATATAATTCTGCATGTTTTCGCCCAAAATTCCTAGATGATCATAATCATCAATGCAATGGGAGTGTGACTATTCTTTTTTTCTGGGTTTCCAAGTACAAGGACAACATTATTAAATGCATCCGGTTGAAAGATCTTTAATGAGTAAAATACGTGACAAGATATAAAATATACAACAAAACAAAGACTATGACAAAAAATTATGAAGACCTAAGCATTTTTAGTTGAACAAGATGGTGGGTGATTGTGACGATGTAGCAAGCGATGAGGAGGAGGCAAAGAATGATGACACTACCCATTATCATCATTACCCTCACCTTGTCTATTTTTTGCTCAATAAATTCTTATCTTTTTCTCCTTACTTCCTTAACGACGGTTTCTACTTTCTACCATGTTTCATTTTTAACCCTTCTTAAATCTCGTCAAGTTGGCTTGGAAAAGCCACAAAAAAGCAAGTGAAGTCAAAAGAGAAAAACGAAAAACTGTAAAAGAGAAAGAAAGGATCAAAGTAAAAATAAGAGAAGATACACTCTGTTCGGAAATTATAAACTCAGATATGACTTTTGAAACTAAGTCCGATATTTCATACTTAATAGAGGGACATCATCATGTGGGACTGTTTATAGAACACCCATCTTATGAGGAGTACAGTACACCAATATGGAGCCTTCAGGCCTAACCCTTTGGAAATGGGACGGGTTTTTTAAAACCGTGTCAAAAAACCCTTGTTCGGAAATTATAAACTCAAAAACTAATATGTCGAACTATTTCCCAATTTTAGCGAAAATGATATCGACATTTTTTCTGGTTATGATGTATTTTATTTAGTGGTTTATTGTCCACAAAAAACCACCAAAACCTCCTGAAAAAAGTATTAAACAAAAAAGTTATTAGGGAAACGAAAAAAGGTACTATTTAAAAGGGTTTAAGCAGAAAAAGTGAGGTTTCAAAGTTTGAAATTTACCCACTTGCCATACAATAAAGTGAAACATTCTGATGTTCACCGTGGCAACACTACACACTTATACGCATATTTTATCGTAGTTGTTATGGATTTCTGATTAGATGTAAGACCTGCAAGATTTGAAAAATATTTTTTTGAAATTTAAAAAATGAAGGGTAAAAATCACGTTTTGGTTTCGGCGTCTTTTCGAGGTCCAAATACAACGAAAAACTTTAACTGCTGGCCCTACGAAAAAAAGCATCTGTTTTTAGCCAGAAATTGCCAGTTTTGAACTTTGTCGTTGCATTTGGATCTCGAAAAGACGCCGAAACCAAAACGTGATTTTTACCCTTCATTTTTTAAATTTCAAAAAAATATTTTTCAAATCTTGCAGGTCTTACATCTAATCAGAAATCCATAACAACTACGATAAAATATGCGTATAAGTGTGTAGTGTTGCCACGGTGAACATCAGAATGTTTCACTTTATTGTATGGCAAGTGGGTAAATTTCAAACTTTGAAACCTCACTTTTTCTGCTTAAACCTTTGTAAATGGTACAATTTTTCCTTGCCCATATAACTTTTTTGTTGAATATTTTTTTCAGATGGCTTTGGCAGTTTTTTGTAGAGAATTA
>JAQFZH010001948.1:0-18553 GCA_034695485.1 Entomobrya nivalis
TTTTTTTCAATTATCATCACATCAAAAAATCACCTGTACTCTGAACATCTCATTAAAATACTTATTAATTTATCATTTTGCCCATTAGGACAACAGAAGAAAAAAAGAAGAAAAAACTATTAGGTTTATATTCTTGTCTACTTACTTGTCTTGTATCGTATCATATATATATTTTTCCCTCTCTCGTGTTAAAAGATTTCCGAATCGAGATAAAATATCAATTGACTCTACATATTTCTCCACTTGACTGAAATATTAGTGGCCCAAACGAAACTCGTAAAACTAGTCGTTTTACAAGTCAAAAGTGACAATTCTACACAAATACCCATTTCTCTCGAGTCTTCTTTTTTTCTATCTGAAAAAAACCGTCACATAAGCGGATTATTATTATCCCATGTAAAAATATTTGCAAAAAAATCACCATCTAAACGTACAACTTTTTAAGCCTAATTTTCTCTAAATATTTTTTTACTAGAAAAAAAATCTTGATCGCAATTTTATTTACAGATTAGATCATTACATCAAGAGTAAATCATATTATATTACAGAAAGGTGAACATTGTTACAAAATTCCATTGTTCGGTTATATATTTTTTTGGCAAAGATGATGAGTTTGTTATGAAGCTGTAATTCGACAATTTACAAGAGTGTCGCTCCTTCCATTTTTTGACATCTTTCGACTCAGAAAGATCAGTTCAGGTAGCAATTCAACCGGATGTAATGATGTTGCTTCTGAGAACAATTAATTAATTAATTTTTCATAGTTATTTTACCTTAAACTTTTTGCCATATGTATCCAGATGATATATTTTTTTCATTTAATTCAATATTTTACAAATTAGAAGCTTTAAAAACGCTTGAATTCTGTTGATTCTCACAATACCCCTTTAAATATAAGTGCGTTATGATATGTAAAAAAATAGCGTCACAGCACATATATGAGTTTGTCTACACAGCAATTATTTTATTGTCTAATTTGTAAGGAAAATTGAGAAGACAGGAAAAACAAAGCAATAAAGCACAAGTTTTCTAGGAAAGCATGTAAAAAAGAAATGTAAGCATGATGATAGAACATGATCTCTTCTCAAAGATCATTTTTGATCATCATTCTAGCACGCACATAGCATGACATACTGAGAGAGTGAGTAAAACGCAGCATAAAAAAACAGCAGATGAAATCCAACAAGGATTACAATTTACATAGCTTATTTTTTTGACAAATATTTTTTTCGGTAGTTTTTCTGCTAACTTTAGCAGCTGCTATAGGAAAAAACTAAGTCATTAAACGAAAAAGGAAATATGTTCAAAAGTGATTATATTGATTCAATAACAAAATGAACACTTCACTCCGCTAATAACTTTTTTAAAGGCTTCTCTCTTCCTTTCTTGTGGAATGTTTGAAACAACAGGAGTGAAAAAAAATGGAATCAAAGTTGTTTGTCAAGTAAAAGTATGTCTTTAGTAGGCTCGACGACGACGACGACAACGGCAATTACTCTTGTTATTATTATGAATTCCATGTAAAAAAAATACCATTATAATTGGTAGGAAGAACAAAAAGGTTAAAAAACGGAAAAAAATAAATGTCAATAATGCGTCGCGCCATTTCTGATAACATTACTTTTTAGTAGCAAATTTTTTTTTGCATACAAATATACACGTGCCACTTGACTTTTACTTTAACTCATTTTCAAAAACGCATTTGGTTTTGCATGACTTACTTTTTTCTTTATTGTTTTCATGTTTTTAAAAGCTGCCCCGCCGTTAAAAAATAAATTTTTACTTCTAAGCTCGCATAAAAGCGAGCAGCAAAAATATATATAATTAGTTAATCGTAATTAACTTTTAAACATAATTTATAACCATCATCCATTTTATTTATACATTTGTAAAACTATTTTATATTCAGATTTAATACAGTTTATTTTTTTACCATCATCATTTTGAAATTATTGGTACATCAAACATGACAGATAATATTACAAGGTGCAAAATTTATGAATAAAAAAAGTGTAGCTTGGCGGATTATGATAACACTAAATAGCAACACATCCTTTACCACTACCACCACCACCACCATAAATACAAACTGGATTTGATATTACACTTTTACATGACATGCTGTGTAATATTCAACAGATAAGTCAAAACCCAAGACCCAAAGCCAAGCCAGTCTCACTTTTGCACATTTTCGAACAGAGCAAGGAAAAAAGTTCATCTTCTCTTCATCTCATTCATCTCAATAATTTTCTTGTTTCATTCACCCAATCCAACTATCTTACTACACACTTTTACACAACTATTTGTCTTGCTGACGATACAAGAGAGCAAGTTGGATTTTGGAATGAGCAGAAGACTGCAAAAATGTTCAATGAAAAATAAATGTATAAAAGCTGTCCATGTCCTTGAGCTCTGAACTCTTTTTTTGCTCATCATTTTATTTATACAGCATCATCATTACTAACTTGACATTATTTAAACATTGTCCTTTACCAACTTGATTTTAATTTAATTTTAAACATTACAAGTTAATTACCCAAAGAGCAATTAATTTATTGCCCTTCTTCTTTACTTAGGTAGCCCGCCTACATCATCTCTCTCTTTTGATTAAGCTATTCGATTACATGTTGAGTGGGTATCGTCGGTGGTTTGGTTTGGTTTAAGTCGAAAAGCTAATAATGATCATCATGATAATGATAATTACTATTACAACCGCATATATAAAAACTTGAGAGGTAGTATTTTTCTTTTTGGGGTCTGTAGATTTTGTTGTTATCTAAATAATTAGTGTTATGACCACTAATAAATAAGGTAGAATCACTCTTTTAATTCTTGAAGCTACCGAATCCTCACACTAGGTACCCGAACACAAAAATAAAGTGTCATTTTCTAAATGGTTCCACTTTTTTTTCAACTTAACCCTTTTTTTAAATCCAAAACTTATTTGTAGTATTATGACATTTATCGTTTCTTTTGATAAAGAAAAAAAAATATCTCAAGATAAATTTTTACAACGATAAATTGTGCTTGACCGCAGCAGTAGTGGTGACCAGAGCAGACCACCTGGGGTGCCATGTAAAATATCTTGTAGAATTAGCCATTACCCCAAAAATAAATATTTACCCATTTTTTTTTTGTCAACCAGAGTAACCGAGATTTTCTTTAAAAAATAGATATAATGACTTTCGTTTTCAGGACAAAAAAAAATGCACGCAACTCACGCAATATTCTTGACCAGCATCCCCAAAAATTATGCATTTTTTAACAAAAAATAAATATGCCGGTTTTTTAAATGTGACATCTTTATTGAATTTTTTTTGGTCATTTTCATTCAGGAATAAGCTCAAAAAAATAAGATTCTCTTTTTTAATGCTGCAAGTTGCAAGTATCGCAGTTTACAAGCCTGTTGATGAAGATGAAGACACTAAGAAATAAGAAAGATAAGTAGGTATACAAAAAAACAAGTAGACAAAAAGCTTAAGAAAATTGAGACATCTTTTCCTCGTTGCATTGCATTGTCGTCTTGGTCGTTTTGTTGAGACAATTAATTACTTTTAAGCAAAACTTGTCCATTTCATTATATTCCAGTAGTCGTTTCGTCGTCGTATAAAAACAACTAGCTAATAAATTACCATATTTTTTACCTTGTAAAAACAATAAAAAAATTACTTTGTTCAAAATTCACAACTTTTATTTTATTTCCCTACATTAACCATGTAACCACCAAGTTTGTCTGTCCATCCATCATCCATTCCTTTTAAAAATAATTTCTGCTTTTTTACCATTCAAACCAAAAACCAAAAATGCATAATAAATTTCCCCGATATTTTCATACTTCCGGTTTACCATCTTAAAAACTATTTAAAATAAAAACAGCGATCAAGAAGACAACCTATAAAATAATACATTTAGTATACCTAATTCCCTTTTAAATATATTGAGTTTCATTATCATTATTATCTTACTTTACTTAACTTTGTAAAATGTTTAACTGCTACTTGTTCTCTCTCCATCTCCATTTTTACAATCATGATGACGATGATAAAGAGGTGATGATGACTTATGTAATGATGATATATGCAGTTTACCAGAGAAGCTACATACACACTTGTTATTTAACTTATATATCCAGGCAGGTAACTAACCATAATAATGGAACGGCTTTTTAGCATTAAAAAAATATTACTACTTTACATTTGCATTTCCTTTTGTTTTTCTTCCAACTCGTTTATCATCATCTTCTTTTTGAAAGAGCTTGTATACTTATTTGGTAAAATAATAAAAATGCACTCTTTTTTTTTCTTTTGAAAAAAAGTCGTTAGCTCTCTTAAAAAAGTCAAAACAGCGAACATGATATATGTACTCAGTACTCAACAAAAAGAGATCTCCTATAAAAAAAATATGCATTGTCTATTAAGTGCGCTCCTTCATTTTCATCTTAAACTAATGGGGTAATAGGCAAAAATTCTCTTTGCTCTTGTAGTCAACCTTCTTATTGTAATTTAAGAGCATCTTAATTAGGTAATCTTAAGGAAAGCGAAGAAACAATTAGGAAGAGAGCAAGAGCAAAAGTTCAATGAGAGAAATAATTAAAACATTTTTATTTTATTTTGTATAGCTTGCTGTTTCATCATTATTTATTTACTTATTTATCTTTTGTTTAAAAAAATACGAGCGAACCAACTTTCAATACAAGTCAAGTTCCTGAAAAAAAATGAGCTAAATTAATGGCAGATGGTAACATGTGACTTGACTTGGTGTGATGATGATGATGATGACCATATAATTAAAATATTAATTGCGAAAAAATAGTAATGTCAATGTTTAATAGCTTATTATTTGTCAATATTCTTAATAATTTATGGATATACATACATACTTTTTTTCTATAATAGCCAATTAAACCATTCATTTAGCAACACAATATCCACTTGAACATTTTCCACCATCTTGTCCACAATCCACATTTTCACCAGGTGCAACCGCCCTTTCCAATTTAACTTTTTTACCGTTTGGTAATTTCACCTTGCAACTGATCTTCCTGCATAAATCATCCGGATTCATGTTCGGATTCACATAGGCTTCCAAAAACACTTCATTTGGAAAATCGAGCATTGCTAAATTCTCGCAAATTTCCTGCATGCTATAAACTTCCCCGGGAAATTTGGGAACATTGCCTTCTGGAAATGCTGGTTTGAAATCCGACTTTGTCAGACATTCGGCTTGTTCCGAGTGTAAAAATGTTCGGAGGGATTCCATGGAACAGTGGGAAAATTGGAACATTTTGTCAGTCTGAGAAGTTTGGGGAGACATGATATATCCGGACTTAGCTTTACATCCGGCATCCGCATTGGGTTTGGTGGAATCATGTTTGGTAGCCATATTATGAGTGAGTTCATGAGCGGCTGGGTATACTCCCAGGAATAGGGCACCAGGATCTTCCACAATTGATAAGCTTTTATACTTCCCATCCGTTTCCACTTTGGAACAAGCTCCAGCGAGAAAGGCGACGCCTAGTACGTCTGGCTTGTACACGCCCTGGTCTGACCGGTAAAGGTCTCGACCTGTGAGAAGCATCACGTGGTCGTATTTGTCGTACTTTTGACCTTTTCCAGCCACTGTCTTAAGATTTTTTAACGATTTCTCAATGTCAATTGTGAAGGCGTCGTTGATGTCCACTGGCTTGAATACAAATGTCTCTATGGACTCAGTAAGGACCTTGATTTCCACAACTTTGACAGAGATTGTGGGGAAGGTGGGATCGTTGGAGTGGCTCTGTTTGAAAATGTGGTTTACTGAATGGCAAAATATTTGGATGTATTCATCGACAGATGTTTTGGACGAGTCCTTGATGGTTTGTTCAAGAATAGAGTCGAGAAGGACGAGAGTCTCAATTTCAAAGAGGTTGCTGCTTCGGCTTCGTATTCCTCCTTTTTCGGAGGATTTGGTGAGTAAGGCTGGTTGTTTACTGAATAATTGTACACCTGGAGTGAGAACAATTATGTCAAAAATTAAAAGTGCCCAGAGGACAATAAAGTATAGTTTGACAAAGGACATGTCTAAAACGGGAAATAAAGTTGAATTGGAGGAAAAGAAAAGATTTCTTGTTTGGTTTCCCAACACTTTTTCAGCTTTATTATGAAATTGTGAGAAAAGAGAGGATTTTTTATATAAGCTTTGGAAAATGGATAAGTCATCACTGTCATTCATCAGTTTTGAAAAATACACTCAGTCAACACACCTGCGTTTAATTTTTTATTGCAAATTGCGATGTAGTAAAAAATCTCGCTAAATCCAGATCCCAGTCATATAGCTTTGTATTGATAAAAAAAATATTCCTGTACAAAATTAAATGTAGATTACATGAGAGTGAGAGTGGTAGTTACTTAACTTATTTTGAAAGTCAATTGTTTTATTGGCACATAAAAAATATATCTGGTGCTGCTGATCTGTGCTTTGTTTTGACATCTGTGCTTTTTTGTCCTTTTTTCGTTTTGAGTGACATTGAAACAAAAGGTTAGATTAGTACTTAAAAGCTTCTCCAATAATAATGGTTGCTTTCCCCGTAAAAATAACTTGGAAATCTATTCGAAGCTTTTTATGCGTCAACCATTTATAAAAAAGATGTCATAATTAAACTGTTGTAATTAAATTATCATTATTGTTTTTTACCTGGCACAAGGACAAAAAACACTTTTAGATTGTTGACTAAATTGTGATTTGATTGGAAGATCGATGATTTCACTGGAAAAAGAACTTAAGTTTAATTGTTTGAAAAAAAACAATGAATAAAATTGAAAATGAGTCATAATTATCATCTCTCGTCGTTAATTCATCCATCCATTCGATTCCAAGTGGTTTGAAATTTTATTCCACACAACAAAGCAGGTGAACAAAAGAGATCCAATAAATAAAAATTGAATACAAGGTAAAATGACGGAGAAGCAAGGTAAAAAAAATATTTAATTTACAGGTGTTTATGAAATTTGAACAGGTAAACTATACATTTTGCATTTGTAACTCTACCTCAATCTTTTGTTATTCTGCGTTGAATAAACCAAATTAATGCTTCCTCGAAGCAATAATATCTACTCATGGTTATCATCCTTCTCAGATTTGTCATATCAAATTTCACTAATTGTTTTATATAAAGTGAAATCTGAGTTGATTCTAAAAAGGTTCTGAAAACCAAAAAAACAATAAAGTTATTGAATTATTATTTTTTCTTCCTAGTACCAGGAAAATCTTTTGTTTTAATTGAAAATGATGAAAAGCCTTTTGAATCTTTTGTAAAATTAATTAAAATGTAAAAAAAAATCGCACGTGGACTACCCCTGGCAATCCATGTGTCTAGCATGTCGATCAGAAAAACAATGCAAAACTTAATAATGCTAATTTTTTTTACTTTTGAAAGAATATTAACCGTGTATACAAATCTATGGCAAACTGATACATTTTACCCACCCGGATATCCAATTTCCGGTTTGGGAAAGTGTTTTACCGAAAAAAATACGACTAATAATCAGTAAAAATAAATTATTTAGTCGTAACCTTTGAAAAAATTCTCAAACTTCTCAAATTTCACTACAAAAAAAATTTAAAGTGTCGAATTTCATTTTTTTTAAATAAAAAAAGTCTACTTCAATTGAATATACATTTCAACAAGTCAATTACACTAGATGTCTTCTATTTCCCCATCGTTTTTCCTCAAAATCTCATCACATTTTATTTCAAGTAATAAAAATGAAGTTCACGCACGTGCCAAATGACACTCTCTTTCAGCTTTCTAAAATGTATAAAACGTAAAAATATCCGAAAATTTTCTATCTTGTCACCACACCAAAGCGTCGTCGTCGTCGGTGCGGTTGCGGTGTTTGGAATATCACACGCACATACCGATCCGATACCACTCGCTACACATTTTACACGTACGCCGGCCGCGACAAAACATTCAATATTATTTGTAAAAATAAAATTCTCTCATAAATTCAAAAATATACACTCATATTTATTTTTGGCTTTTTTTCTATAAGTCACTATAGCTATTTTTGATTTTAATAGGATATTATTAAGAAAAGAAGCGGCATTTATTATAACCTATCTAATCTCTGTATACATTTCAGCAAAGAGAAGACATCATGCATGCATGACACTCAACCTAGCGTGACGACGAGCTGAAAAAATAAATTTGGTAAATAAATATATTAATATTCCACAATCTTTCGCCCAATAAATTATGTGGAATGTTTTTTAACAACGCATATCATATCTGTTTACCTTGTATACTTACTTAGGTATTTTTTTGCATAGAATTTTTGTAGAAAAAAAAATCATATCAATTAGCGGTGGTCCTGTATGCAGAAATTAAATACCTGGACAATTAAATATTTCTAAGTAGCTTTTACATTTAAATTTTAAAATTAAGGTTTATTTTAAATTTTAATAGAAAATAGAAATAAGAAGAAAGATGCGAGATCGACTGGATGAAAAAAAAATTTCAAAGAGAGAAATATAATTTGTCTGTCTATTATTAAGAATAAGTGTGGGTTTCAAAGGCGCCTGTCTGTTGTCTCTCCAACTGCTTTGATTTTTTTTCCTCCACTTCAAAATCCCATTGATTATATAACAACATGTGCTAAACAAAATTTTTGTCTCCTATTTTCTTGTCTTGTTCTTGTAATTGAAGTAATTTTAAAAGTTTAATGTAAAAGTGAATAATAATATGCAAAAAATAGACACATGGCAAATTGAGTCAGAGAAGAGGAGTCGAGTCGCGTGTTCTTAGAAGAGATGCGATGCGATGTTCAGTTAGTTTATTAAAGAGGAAAAAGCAAATTCAATTTCCTTCTATTTCCTTTTATTATTATTTATAATATTTCCGATATACCTAATTAATTATGTCGCTAGTATTCATCATTTTATTAAGTGTGGAATGTGATGGGGGTTTCTACGAAATTTCCCCTTGTAAATTTATTCATTGGAGGGGATGACGCATGCTCAATTTTTTTTGCAGGAAAATTCCAAAGAATTTTAGTTTTTTTTTTGCAAAATGGAAAAGCAAGTAGACAGGTACCAAACTAGAATAGTAACTTGATATGCATACGTAAAAACAATAGCTTGAAAATATATATCTCATATCGTACCATCATCGCCAAAAGCTACTTTTCACTTTGTTTTTCTGCACAAAAGAAAATTTGCACAAAAAAAACTATCCCAACAACGCAACACGTCAGTCGCCGGGCCGGGGTAACCTGAGAAACTTACAAGTTTGCTTATTTCACTAATTGGCATTTCAGCAAAAATCTTTAACGGAAAAGAAAATTGAACATCCACTCCACACATCATTATCTTGACGATGTTAGTCTAAATGGCAAGGCAAAATAGTAAAAATTAGAACATTCCTTTTTACTTATCACCAGTTTCATGATCATGTAAACTTCAGAGATTTACGCAACGCAAAGGTTTTTTTTTGTCTACTGGCTTTGTTGTTTAGAGATAGGTATTTCCTACGCCGTCGATTGGATTGGATTGGTGTGTGAGCTACTTAAACAGTAATAAAATTTAGATTTACGACAAATGATTCTGTTGAAAATTTAAATTGAATGTTGAAAAGTCAGCTAAAAAAACGCACTCTTCTTTTTGAACAAGCTAACAAGTCAACATTACACATTTAAAATAAAGCCGACAGCAAAACTTTCGCACTTTTTCTTGACATATTTATTAAAGTAGCAAAAAATACTCACACTGGTTGTTGGTATACATTCAAATTGAAAATTTCATCATCAATTCAATATATTATTTTTGTACATGGATACATACATACAATGCGTGCGTGTTGTGTAAATTAATGGCTTATTTTTTTACACCAAAAAAAACATTAAAGTCCATCAAGCTTTGGAGCTCTCAAAATGTGTGTCACTTTTTATGAATATTTTGGCATTGCGTAGGTATAAATTTGCATGTTTTTTTTATTTGCTTGTACAAGAACAACTATTAAAGTGACACTTTTTCCTGTCACACCAAAAAAAAATTATATAATTCACTTAACATTTTGTATTTTAGATGATGATCTGAACCGAAAGGATATATATTTTTTTGAAACAGGAAAAGGAAGGGAAAAATATTCTAATCAAAAATTATTTCATTGGATTGCAATGCAATGCAACTTAGTTTTTCCTCATTCATATTTTTACTTTTGTAGCAGTTGCTATTATTGTACTATTTTTGTATTTTCAATGATGACTTTGACAGAAATATTTAGAATGAAGGGGAAAAAATAATTTTATTGATCTCCTTGACTTTTACCATTTGAAAGAGAATTCCGCAAGAGAGCTAGTTGCGGGGAGATGGTCTATAAATGGGAATTAAGTTTTTTGAAAAACAGGTGTCTTGTAAACAAAGTGTTGTTGGAAATAAATATATAAATAAATATTTATATAAAAAATTACGTATCGACCTACATTAAGTATGTATATAAAATGTTATAATAGCTAATAATAATAATTTGGACAAAAATAGTCTTAAAGAGAAATTAGCAAACGCGAAAAATATGCAAGTTTGTGGGAAGTTGAGGCGCCGAGAGGACACTTGGAGGAGTTGCTTTTCAAGAAAGTTAATTTTCTTCGAACCGACAAAAACGACAAAACCGACCATCGAATCGGCACCAGCACCACCACCAGACCAACTTTGCAAACTCCAAGTCATCAATCTCTTTAAAAAAATATGTAATTCTCAAACAAGTGCGTTTCAGTATTATTTTTGAAAGGCTATTTGGAAGACGAAGAAGAAGAAGTGTGTGCGTTTCGTTTGCGTTCTTATTCAGAAAAATTATCTGGATGACTATGAGAATACACTGGCGACACATATTTACATGACATCATCATATACTTCCATGTATACATATTATACTCATGTTATAACAAGTAGGTCGTTTATTTTTTTTGAAATATGACAAAACTAGTTGCTTTTTTAATATGGTGACATTATCATAACATATCATCATATATATAATTTTTTCCCCCGTTTTTATTTCATTTTTTTTTTTTGAGATATGATGAATTGGACATAATTTTCAAGGGAGGGACACCGACATAAATAAATAAAATTGATAAAAGCAAACCAAACCAAACAACCCCACACATTCTTCTTCTTATTGAAATTCTTGGACTGGTGCTGCTGCTGCGTGAGCTCATCATCGTAGCAATTCAATGAAATATTTCATTTGAAAATTTTCCGTTATGGCGATCTCGATCGAGATCATCATCTTAACAAGTTATATTGGTTGTGTCCTTCTAAATTGATTTTTTTTAAAAGATTTATAAATGGGATTTTTTAAGGAATAAAAAATAATTCTCTTGACTAATTTTCTGCTCATTTCATTTTATCATTTGTTTGATTTTTACCTCTGTTCCCCGTAAATTTTTTTGTGATGTTTAAAAAAAATAACAAAGATAATTATAATTACAAGTCCCTGACTGACTAACGTCCTTGGTTTTTCTTGTGAAGGAAGTTGTGTGAGATAGATTGAGAGAGAGAGAGAAGAACTAGTCATCATCATCATTTTTTTATATTTTAAAACGGAAAACCCCTGAAAATACCAAACCAAACCAAACCAATCTTCTTGGATCTGATGCGGTGTGGTATCCTGTTCGTTCCGCAGCGATGATTTTTTACCTTTTGAAAAGATTCTGTATGTAAATTGCACAGACAACAGCATAAAATGCGGAATAAGATGAAAAAAATTGTAAATAAAAAAAAAAGATACAAAAGCTGGAATATCCGCAACATTCAAAAAAATGATTATAGTTGATCATGTAGCTATCATGCCATGCAGATTATTAGATAAACTTTGGCAAATCCAGGTAATTTTGAAGAGAAAAAAAAGTAAACATGTGTTAAGGAAAGTTCCGTTTATAGAACAACTTTGTGTTTTTTAGGGGAAATTATGTACAGATGGATAAATGATAATCACTATCTTTTCTGGAATTTTTAATGCGATTAATTCTAAAAAAAATATTATGAAAATAATAATATTTGTATAAAATATAAACCTGTTTTTTATTAAACTAATTTCAAAACGCTTGCAGGATTGGATACATCATTTAACATAATAAATTGTGTAGAAAATGATTTTTTTTTGAATAATAATTATAAATGGAACCGACGACGGCTGGATTCCAACTTGTGGCGCTTGTTGGTAATGATCCATTCGTACTCTCCAGTTTTTGAGTCAAATGTCCCTTTCTGGATGGATCTCAACTTGAGAGTGAATCTAGGTCCGAGTTCACGAAGAGCTGCTTTAGATCCGTCCTTTTTGAATTCGTAACTGTTATATTTAAAGGGGATAACAAAATTACGATATGAAATTAAAGAACTATTTTTATAATAATTAGTTTTATAGGTTTTTTGTGTACTGTTTATTTTGTTTACCGATGATGTCGAAAGAAAATGTAGTCCCGTTGATTATGAAATGTAACGATTCGACGTCCCTTAAACTGCGGCTCATAATGAAACAGCGCGGCCAACATACGACCAACAGACATTCCCAAACGGGTTTGGAAATTGGACCAGAGCACCTCTGGACGATGGTTTGTGATCTCGCGCCAGTCCCGCTGTTTAAAATAACAAATAAATGATCATCTTAAATATAACACTTACTATTCATTTAAACAAAGGTGTTAATTATGCTAATTAAATTTTGTGAGCATACCTTAATGTGCTTGGTGAGCTTCACATTGCTAACCCGAAAGAAACAGGTGGGCCCTTCTGGCAAATGACTGATCAGCATGCTACCTACAAAAAAATGTGAAAATACATTAAATGATTTAATTGATATTTAAATTTTCTGAAATAGTGAATAGTCTATTTGACAATTTTCCACATACTTGGCTCCTTTTTATCCTCATTGACAACAACAACGTCAGTAAACTCATGTTCCTTGGCTTGACGAATAATATTCTTAACTTTCGCTTGTCGTCGATGAAAAACAGAAGAGTTTGGAATAATTCGCTCAAGTTCCTTGAGAAACAGTCTAGTTTTCTGTAAAATAAAATATAAATGGATTTTAACAATTAAAGGTAATTTATTATCCCATCAAAATAGTTATCCTTTAAAAAAAATCTTACCAGGTTTGGATTAGCAGAAGAAGTGATGAGAACCTTGGGCACATAAGTTTTATTGAAATAGCTAGCAAACTCATCCACCTCCATGTCCTCCGCTGGATTATCCACATCCACATAAGTGGGGTCAACCTCTCGAAGACTTTCCAAGGTGTGAGGTACCTGCCTCGGTGGAGCCTCCTCGCCAAGTACCTCCGCTTCATCTTGCTTTCGTTTCCGTTCTCTTTTCTTCAACTACAAAAAACATAAACCAAAAAAATAATTAGCTAACTTCTCATCAATCATTATCTTCCTTTACCTACTTTAATTAATTAATTAGCATAACCACTCACCTTAGACTTTAATTTTTTCGCTCTCGCAACATCCAACCGCTTTTTAAACTTATTCGGCTGTTTGTTCGCCTTGCTCATAATCCCTTGATAATCTGCAATAGTCAAGTCAGTAGGCTGAAAGCCTTTTAACGCTGACACCTTCACCTTCTTCTCCTCCTCCACATACTTTTCCTCTCCTTCATCACTCGACATTTTTAACACCACTTTAATCCTAATTAACTAATTATTATTAAATAATTTAATTCAGTTTAGCAGCACAAAAATACTCGGCATAATACACACGCACACTAGCAGCACGTGTAAATCTAACCCAACCACAAACACAAGACCATTTCTCAACCACCGCGTTCTCCTCTCTATCTTTTGGGGCTACCTGAAACAAAGCGAATGCATAGATTTTCACATATATAGAAACCCAAGCGGTGAGGACAAAGACAAACATGCTTGCAAAATTGCAATGCAAAACAGACCTCTGCAATTTAACAAGCGTGGGTGTACCCTGTACCCAAACGGCCTCCGGCTTCATTTTATTCACAAAAATTCTTCTTCCTTTTTACAATCTTCTTCGTGAATTGCATACAAAATTAATATTTCGCACTTAATAATATTTCAAACTTTTTAACACTTCAATTTCAATTCTTATTTTTTCTAATTTATTTAACTCCTCCGCTTCACAGGTAGCATACTAATTACAAATTAGTCAAGCTAAAACCCATAAAATCTTGAAGATAAAAAATTGTCTTCTTCTGAACATACCAATAAACCACACATTCACAATAACTCATTCATGCGTAAATAAAATCACCCTCTTGCAAAATTTACTAATCGCATTTTAAATTTCAAATATCACACCTGTTGCGTAACAATAACAAAATATCCAATTCCCATTTAATTTCAACATGTTCAAAAACCCTCCGAATTTTCATCTCCAATTTCCCATTTGCAATACAGTTGTAAATCATTTTCAAAAAATCTCCTTAATTAAAAAATACACTTACCACAGCCATCTCACATGTTGATGCAAACTTCAATTTAATTGCAAATTAAACGAACGTGACAGCTTTTTAACTCACCACCTTTCAAATTAGCTTTGCATTGTCTTTAAACTCTAAAAATTATTAAATGCATTGAATAAACCCAACCAAAAAAAATCTTTATTTCATTCCAACCAATTTCACCCTACATACATAACACAACAGTTAACTAATTGAAATTACATTTTATATTACACCCTTACAAATATGTACATCCATTCATATTGCATTTTTATATCTTTAATATTTTTTGGTCTTGTGCCTTGTCCTCATATCATCATCTTGCTCAATTGCATAATAATCATACTCACTTAATGATCCTAAATAAAACGACTTTTACATTTGTATTAATAAGCTATTTAGTAAATGCGTGTGCCATACTTGTACTCTTACAACTTTACTGCAATAATCATCATCAACCATATCCATCTCAGTGTGTACAGTAACCAGACATTTTTCTTTTTTATCGCTCCCCAGAGTCCCTATACTTTTATAACTTCTAAAAATAAATTTTAATGGGCAATGTGAGATTTCCTCATTAAATTATTATAAAGGGCCTCGGGTCCCCCAAAACAGAAATATGTCTTGTTCCTGTACTTTGCTACTTACAATCATCACACAACTTTTTTTTTTGTCTACATAACATTTGTACATATTAACTTCTCTTCAAATTTCATAGCCAGGCACACACAGTCACGACGACGACCAAACCAAACCAAACCAACGATCAAGAAGAATACATGATTATTATTACGAGAGAGGAAAAAAATAACCACCTACCTTTTATTCCCCCTACTACCTAACCTACCTATTTAACTTGTATGTATTCCGTTTTGATGTACATATCGGCTTCATTATAATCATTCTTCTTGTAACTCGACTGATCTGACTGATCACCGCTAGCCGTACATGCATATATACCGTAGTAGTGATCATAACGTAATCGTCGTGATCGTCGCCGTGCCGTCCTTTCAGTTTTAAGAAGAGCGAGAGAGATGATCTCTCTTGCAACTTTAGCTCAGTAGAGAATTGGCTTTGGCTTGGCTTTGGCTGTGTAGTAATATTAAATGAAATGAAAATGCCCTTAGGATTTTTTTTGTAGAAGAACAGGTTGGTTAGTTGGATATTTTGGATTGTTACGTTACTTTATCCACACTGCTTGTTCAATTCAATTCAAGTCAAGTCAGTAAACATTTGCACGTTTGGCTTAGGTAGAAATTTTTTTTCAAGTCAAGTCAAAAGAATAAAGTGTGGGTCGGTAGGGTGGTTGATTTCATTCTTCGTGTGGACTGCAGAGTGTGGACGGAGGGAGTCTTTTAGTGTATTGGATTGCTAATGTAATCATGATATAAGTGTTGTAGGATGCAGTAATAAAAGGATATGTGGATAAAGTGTAGAAAGAGATGAAAATAAGTAGGTAAATTGTAGTCTCCTCCACAGAAAAAAAAAACAAAAGAGTCCTTGATTGGATTGGAAGGTGAGTTTGGGTTATTTGAGTTTTGGTAGTGCTGGGGTGTTGGTGTGTGTGGTTCTTCTTCATCTTTTCTCTAGTTTGCTATTTAATTTTTAAATAGCTTATTTTATGAGAAGAGGGATTTAAAAAAAAAAGTGAATTGTAATTAGTTACCTGGATTGGATATTTTTACCTGAGTGAGTTGAGTGAACACCTGGATTGGATTATGTTAAAGGTTTTTTTGTGTACTTTATTTTTGACGATAAGTCTGTTTGATTAATTGATGGTAACATAAATAGTATTTTTTGGGTGCTTATGTACATAAAAGCAAGATAAGACAAGCTTATCAATTTCCATAAGTTCCTTTTTTTCCAAACGAGTGTACACGTGAGAGTTTGTGTTTTTTTTCATTTGGTTGTCATTTTGACAAAAGAGGAGAAAAAAAGCGAAAAAAGAGGAGGATGATGACATGAAGTGAAAAAAAAGTGGTGGATTGGTTTTGGGCTACCACCAATACCACCGCTACTTTGTTTGATGAGTGATAAATGATGGAAGAGGAAAGCTGCTATGCTGGAGGTAAGTTTTGGAACAAATAAAAAAAACAAAGCATACTTTGTTCTCATGTAATCATTATCATCATCATCAAAATAAACAACAGCTTAGTTTCACAGAGAAGGATATCATTTTTTTGGGAAATTGTCAACTCACTTGACATTCTCATATTTTCTGGGGTATTTTGATGACATTTAAGTTTGTACACTTGGGATGCATAAAGATATTTTTTAAAGGGAAAAGTATAAATGTCAATTAAATTGTGTCAGTGGTTTTGGTCTGGTCGTAAAGTGAAAGTTCCGCAAAAAAATGTACAGACAGACAGTAATAAAAAAACACACACATAAGTTTGTGAAATGCCATCAAATTTGATTGATATGCAGAGATAGACAGAGACAGAGCATTTAAAAGAGAAAAAAAACTAGAGCAAACAATGAACTTTGATTCATGATAATGTAAACATTTATGCATGGATGATATTTTTATATATATGGCTATTACATGTGTCTTATGGCATATGGCATGGCATTAACATGACATGACTTTTCATCAATTCATGAATATTTCAACATACCAATACATAAATACATTCACAATTTCAAATCAACCAATTGATTGGTTACATTATTTTACAAGAAAAAAATGCATTGTTTTTATTTTAAATATTGATTTGGTGATTGCATTGCGAATTGCGATACATCCACATCCTATCCCCCACCCCCCACGACCAGTATCCTCCTCCTCCTCCATATTTATCATTCTAATAAATAGTTACGGTACTTTTTTAAATCGTGAGTGAACCCAATAAATTTTCTCGAATTACTTGTGTGTAAGTAAATGTGCGTGGGTACGTCTACTTCCGTGGCTTGGCTTGGCTTCTGACTTGACTTTTTTTCATGTGAGCAAATTTGCATAGATACCGTCCCCATACCATACACCATACCATATCAACCATAAAAAATGTCAAAAAGGCTTTATACACCAAAACAATAACATTTTATACACATCTCGGTGGTAGTGGTGGTATGGTTAACTGCACACATTTCCCATTTAGGCATTATCATCATCAGAGAAAACACACATAAAAAAAAATTGGGAACTTCCCACACTCACCACCAGTCTACCAGACAGATATATTCTCTTGAATTTTTAAACTTTATATAAAAAACCATGCATTTGAGTCATGAGTTGATTTGCATGCAAGATTGTTCCATTATATTTTTGCAGACGACAAGAAGAAGAAGAGAGGCGTATACACTATTATTATTATGCACACACACAATAAAAAACTTTTTACTTCCTTTTCATCTCATCATCTTCCACTACCACCGCCGCCACCACCTTCCTTCATCTTCAAATTTCAAATTTGAATTTCAACCAGACCAAAAGACCAGCAAAAACATTAAAACTGGTCATTTTAGCCATCCTCCATATGTGTAATGGGGTATTATATATTTAATGTGTAAGATAAGCTAAATAACTTATTTGGCTACCATATTAAAAAATATACTTCTGATGAACCATACAATTCATCCAATGAACATGATCAGATCATGTCATCTTTTTTTTTGATGTGACCCCAGCCCCAAACTGTACACCTTTAAATTATAATGCATTCATTCATTCGTTTTAAACTCTTATTCATCCCATCTCTCTCTCTCGCTCGTTTGTAAAGTATGTGTGATTTTTTTTTGAGAGAGTGAATCCCACGCAAGCAAAAAAAAGGAAACAGGTCGCCTTCACCGTCCGTCCGCATCCAAAGACGAAGACGAGAGAGTTAAAGTTCAGTCGGTAGAGCTGTGCTCATGATTTTTTTTTATCCTTTTGCTTCTGCATTGCAGGAGGAGAAGGAGGAGGCGACAATACACATATATTATATATCTGCATGAGATTTTGTTTAGTTGAGATATTTTTTCTTCGAGAGAGATGATGAGGATGTGTGTAGGAAGGCACCTAAACAATCTCTTGTCATGTCACTGACTTGACTTGACTAACTGCGGCTCTGACTGTGACTATATGGCTGACTGAGAGATTGTTACGGAATTTTTAACATGATTTAAAAAT
>JAQFZH010001949.1:0-18548 GCA_034695485.1 Entomobrya nivalis
CTTCCTGACAAAAAGCATGTAATGTAACATACGTACATCCTTTTTTCATATGAAAATCCAGTGAAATCAAGCAGCTCCTTACACGTTTCCCAAAAAGGTATTATATTCCTTTTTCTCTCTCTTTTAACATCTCTCTTTCCCTTTTTTTCTTCTTTATATTAATCCTACAAACTGACCTTACAACTTACAAGTGGTAAGCCCCAGCCAAAATCCTGCGAAGAGCCTGACTCTCTCTTCTCACTGGACGGACGATAGTACCAAACCAGGTTTTCTTTGAAGTGAAAACATCCAGAAAGCAAATTCATCTTTCATACAAGTATATTATTACATGGGCACAATACAACAAATTCATCTCCTTGCCTGATCCACACATAAACATATTACTCTCTCTTGACTTGGTGGTGGTGGTGGTGGAGGAGTTGGATACGTCTACTTCTTCAGAGCTGATCACACGTGAGCATTTGAATAATTTTTTTTTCTGTGTTTGTATTTTTATGGCATGTGCATTGCGTTTTCTCTCTTATGCAAATACATAAATACATCACTTCCTCTGTATGTTTATGAATGCACTTTCTCTCCCTATTTTATTTGTAAGTGGTAGAGAAAAAAATAAAACATAAATGGTTGGCCGCTTATTTGTTGGTTTTACATCTTCCTGTCTATTAGATTAGTGTAGATAATGTCAGTCACGTAGCGAAAAAAAGGAAAGCGGACTGCACACGAGAAGTAAAGTATAGTTTGATGCCTGCGAACAAGGCACTCGGATCCTTTGAGAGCCGAGTTAAGTTTGCTTGATGCCTTTTCTCTTGATTTGTATTTGGGTACAAAAGGAAATCAGCTTTTGTGGATGACTTTATACTCGATGTGTAGCCACAACATAAAAGTTGCTTTTCTCTGTCGTCGTCGTCTTTTTGAAGATGATGTGCGAGAAATGTTTTTATCTTGTCTTTTAGACTCAACAAGACGTAAAATATATTTTTTCCTAGCTGCAGGTTCTTCAATACTTGCTATTTGTAACAATTGTCCATGTAAAAAAAATTGAATAGACGAGGAAAAGTCTATCATGACTTTGGGCGGACATGGATAGGTGCTTGGAAGAGAAAAAAAAACTTGAAGCTTAAAAGTTAAACCATATACACACACCCATACAGAGAGAGAGAGCCCAGGAGAAGTTGTATATTTGTCAGTATTGTCACGCAATTTGACAAGTTTATGTATATGTATATGACCTGTTGTGATGCCTCCTTTTTAATCTATGTAATTTCTGTAAGCGTTTTTTTCTCTCGCTAGTGAAGATAAATGTGTTAGAATGTATACATGCATGCAATTTTTTTTTGATACATGACATAACACATAAAAAAGGAAGGTATGCGGTCTGCACATGTAATAAGGATATAAATATTTTAACTACGTCTTTTGAGAAAAAGGCTAGCTATTTTTTTTAACAAACATAAATGGCAGTCAAATGTTTGCTTTGTGATAAACCGAAAATGAACTCCCTTTTTCTCGATTTTTCCATTATCTCCAGGCTTTCTGCTGGCTGGTCTAGATTTTAGATGTGCTGTGTATATAACATGACGTATGATAATTTGGTTATTCAAAGGGAAAAAACAGAATTTCATTTTGTTGCATGTGAATATTTCTTCTCTAGCCTTAGACCATCTTTTTTGTATCTAGGTTGAGTAAAAATGGTAATATAGTCTCATTTGAAATCTCCAATTACATATCTTTAAGGACGCATTCATATTCAAACAGAAGAGATGAACTGTATTATATGTCAGCTTTTCTACATTCCGTCGTATCTCCTTTTTTGGGAGGGTAGGATTCTCTTAAATAATGAACGATTGGATAATAAAAGCTAAGAATTTGTGGAACTATGGAAATGATAATTATGATGAATATTTACGACGCCCATTAAGCGAGAAGACGTAACTACAAAGGGTTCTATCTTTCTCAATGTATTTTATAACATGTAGGACAATTACAGAAATACATATGCATCCGACGACGACTACCACTCTCTCACGAAAGACCTGTGGAGAAGATGAGATATTGCCTTGTAGAATTTCGCCGAGATAAAGTTTTTACTTCTTTCCTTTTCGAATAGGTTAGATTACAGCTGCAATCAAAGTTTGAGCTGTCATCGCATCCTTTCCGCTAATTCAACTACTTTGTAGACTGAGGATATGAAGCAACAAAGGTGAAAGGCGAATATGGAAAATATGTAACATGTAAAAACGAAGCTATTATGCTGTTGAAATTCAGAGCTGAGCTCTGAGCTAAGCTGGTTTGGCAAACTGTATGAATGAATGTATGTATATGATGTAGACAATACTCTTTGGAAAAGTTGGGTACATTACACAAAAGCATTTCATATACTCCTCTCTACCCTTTTGTAATTTAATATTTAACGGAGTTGCATTAAAAGAGGATAAAAGCATGAAAGCATCGTATCGTAAGCATCACATGACGCTTTGAGCGAAAAACCAAAAGACAAAAGAGTGAGAGAAAGAGAGAGCGAAAGTAATATAAAAAGGGTGAATAGGGAAAGAAGGAGCTAGAGAGATGAGCAATTTTGTATATATTTATGTATGAATAAGTAAAAAAAAAAAAAATATTATAGCTCATATTGTTTGTTGCAGGTAAAATAGACGAGTAAAAGGGCTTTCACACCAGAAAGAAATGAATCTCCACCTTTTTATTTTTGATAGGGAACGACCAACTCCATAAAAAATGACAAAGTAACTTTTATTTTCCTCTGAAGCGAATGTGGGAAAAGGGACACGCTTCGGTTTTTTTTAGAATGACATATATTCTATATGGAAAACTGATGAAAAGTAATAGTAAACCCATTATTATAGAAGAACATTAGTAATATAACTGTTACGACACTTGGTCTCTCTCTCCCTCTCTTGTTTGGTGGTCCTCTCGTCGCTCTCTCCTCTCTGTGTGCGTATATAACAGAAGCGTTGTAATTTTTTATTGGGGAAAGTTAGACATTAGTAGTTTATACCATGCATCAAACTAAAGGAAGCTTTTTTTGAGACTTTTGTTACAATAACTTCACCTCTTCATTTTTCAAGCACATATTGTTCTTATTTCTTTTGATTCTCAGTCACGAAAATGAAATGAGGACACGTGGAGAGTAAATCCGAGAGAATAAATATACTGCCATCGTAACAGTGTGTCATTAAAACATACATAATGTATATTATTTGCCCTATAAATAGACCCTCCAGCGGTACGATTAAAGCTAACATAGGGAAGAAGTAGCAGTGTTATAAGTTATTGTCTATTTGGTCATGCATCGCAGTGGTTTGGTTGCCAGTCGCCCCGGAAGCCTCACTTTTTATGTGTAGGTAATCTTGTTAAGATCTAGGAGATCAGTAACGTCATGAAATGGCTGAAATCCGATATTAGATGACATCTCTCACGAAAAAAAGGACGACGGAAAAAAAGGAGAGCGATTTGACATGGACCTCCGCGAATTTTTTTTCCTTTGCCGATTGATTTGCTAAATTTGATAGAAATACAGAGAGGGGTATATTGCCTTGTATTGTGATGGTATTAAGGGTAGTGTGGATGGAAAGTGCTTATGTTGTATCTGGATCTGTTCCCATAATTGTCTCTATATATCAATATCATCGTTCACTCAGATCAGAAAATTACAGGAAACAGAAAATGATATACATACATATGTACATATCCTGTTGTATTTATAAAGCTATCATAATGTTGGCTAAAAGAAAAGCAAATACACTAAAGGTAGTACAAATATTGGACAAGCGTCAGCGTCATCATCATCTGCAATGAGTACTTTTTCTAGTATGATTTGTTATTAGACTTCAATTAATTCTGAACATGAAGTACCCAAGTCAGTAAACTGTATGTACTCGAATTCCAATTATCGGACATCTGATTCCAAAAAAACTGTTTTTCATTGAATATTATTTTACACAACTTATAGCAGAGAAAATGTAAAAGTGAAAAGGTAAAATCGCATAATTTAATGGGAACAAATTTCCTTCCATTTAATTCAATTTAGGATTTTCCGAGCATAATTCAATTTGTATACTCAATTTTAATCAATCATAATTTTCCAATTTAACTCAATTTGTTATTTTTTATAATCAAACTTAAATTATGTTTTTCCCTTTCCAATTAGTTCACAATATTGCCAAAGTACTCACATGTTCGCCGGCAATCATAAGATTTTTCAGGATCGTCAAAGTAAAATTGTAACATCACAATATTCTCAATATCAAGTAAATTAACTCTGTCATGAACACAACTATTCGCTGATGTAAAACTTCACCGGTGAAGCGAGATTAGATACTCCCCAGTCAAAGGGGTAATTTGGTACAGTTTATTTTTAGCAGTAGTACACACACAGCTTTACATAACTTTTAAATTGAAAACTTTTTTTCCTTGAAGTAAGCATAACAATCGAACAAGCAATCTCAAAATAATGTGATTTTCATGTAAAAAAATATTTCACTCCTCAGCATCCTGTTTACATTTCTAACGCCAATTTACCATACAAATTTAATGTTAAAACCCTTTCTTTAAATAAGAAAGCGGCATGATTCTGCAAAGTGAAAGCCGTCTTCCTTTAATAAATTTCCTGCTGTGTTGGGATAGTTTATAACCTTACCTCCAACCTTAAATACATGCAATACAAGAATAAACTTTATTAGAAATCGCGTGCAATTAGCAGCAGGAGACATCACTATTGGAGGAGGGTGGTGGAGGGAGGCATCGTTTGTAAAACTCACACACATTCGATCAACATTACAATTTTTTGTTTTTATCAGAAGAGCCGAAAGTTTTGTAGCCAACTCAGCAATGCAGTTTAAGCCTCCACTATTTTACAGACAGTGTAAATCCTTTGATGCGGACCCTGCATTAGATTACCGCATGGGGGCTCAATATCAATAGGACTCATACTTTGTACATATTATATTATGGGTTTGTGAAATTTGATCAAAATATACCCAGCCGTTTTGGAAAGATCGTGATGGACGCCGGGGTACTGTTACTTTTCCCCGACAATGCAAAAAAAGTTATGTATTGGAATTCAATATGTAGGGAAATAGGGAGAAGCTCAAATGTCCATCTTGCTCAAAAGCATAAACATGATATGTAACTATGTAAGCACTACAATTTCATGCTTGTTTATCTTTTGGCTGTATAATGTGGATCTTTCAAATCTTCCCTAAAACAAACCTAAATTACATAAAAAATTTATTAACTAAATAAACATGTAACATGATAGATCGCGAAAAATCTAGCAAGGATCAACGATATTTTTTTGTTTCAGTTTGTAATGCTTTTTTACATGTTTACTATTCTGGGATTAATTTTACTTGTAAAATGATACATATTGCTGTTGAATGGTCAAAATTATAATAGTTCATAAACAAAGCTAATTGGGGTGACTCTCATAATATGGATCATACTATTTTCATTAACATGTAAACCAGTAAACAAGTAGTAAAGTTATTTGAAAGGAAAATCTACCTACACAAAAATGTAAATAAAGTACGGTAACAGGATATAAACATGCAATTTCCATTGACATGTCCTGTGACAGTTGGGTCACGCCAAACTGGTATTGTATTGGATGGAAGTTTTCCATTCTAATTATGCATGATGCATGTCATGATGGTCTTCTTACAACGACATCTTGACGCCCATTAATTCCATACTTGAATGAAACATTTCCAGGTATTTTAATTACTTTTTCGGATGTGATTAAATTCATTTATCCTGCTAAAATAATTGAATACACAAGGTTTTTTGTATTAGGAACTGTAAGCATTTGTTTATTTGCAGTCACGTTGTTCCAATAAATAATGATTTGTCTGAATGCAATGTCCCAGTCACAACTGTCGGCAGTCATTCTTACAGTTTTGCTTCCCCATTGATTTACAAATTATCAAAAGCAATTGCTTTACAAAAAGGTAAAATCTGTTCATGAATGCTATCCGCTATACTTCTCAGCAAAAATAATTAAGAATGTACATCAATTGAGTAAATGAATATAGCTTTCAATATTTGTAATTAAGAAGAAATAATTAAATGGGAAGAAGAAGAATGAGCATAAGGTCTCAGATTGAAATTTAATGAACTGGCTATATGAGTGAGTGAGAGAGAGAGAGCATACATATAGCTAGGCAGATTGATCTGTAATAGGCATAGGCATACGGAATTGCTCCCAAAAGATCGGTCATCTATAGCTGACAGACTTAAAGTTCACTTTCACTTGGTTTGTATGGTGGTGGCAGTGGGTGGGTGGATGGTGAGTGAAAATAACGAACACAAGATATTTTTTTTTGTGGGGGAAATAAACGGACTGTGTTACAAGACAACCAACTTTATTTTCACATTTACTCCCGAAAATAAACGCATATGGCCCATAAATGTATGGTTATGGAAGCAATTTTCTACAATGTCTCGCGCTACAACGTATCCCGCGTTGTCTATCACTGCCATTATGTTTTTTTTTCTTCTTCTTTGCAGTACTAAAAAAACAGAATTCGTCAATAATGAAAGGGAAGAAAAACGTGGAGTCAAACTAACTAAAGTGAAATGAAGAACGGACAGAAAAAAATATATCCATCAGCAGCGCCGATCGTATGTATAGAAAAAGAGGTGTACTGGCTTAGCTGTGTGCTATTCTGCAACCAAAATATATATTCGTGTTGATTGTCAGTGGATTTTATTACCATCACCACAAATAACTAAATAACTTCTGCTTTTGTAGCCCATGGCTTACGAGTAAGAGAAAACAGACTAATGTTACTTGGTGTAATATTTTTTTCTTCTTTCTTCCATTTTTATCATTCAAACAAATTCTTATTCTGTTACAAAACACAAGAGATTCTGAAAAGGGATTCAAGCAGAGCAACACCAAAAAAAAATGTTTAGAGTGATGGCGTTTTGCTACAGAGAGAAAGAGAAAATAACTGAAAAAAAAGAGAAGAAGAATGAATTACTTTTACTTTTGTAATAAAGCTTGTGGGTTGTTTAAGCCTTCCGATGCTAAATCCTACGAGTTCTTACTATTCCTCTTCCTCTAATTCCTAACCATTTCCGTTTTTGTTTCGCTACTAGAGGAAAAACGTACCGAAAGCCCTTTATACCTTATTGCTTTTTACTTTCTTTCCTAACATGCATACATAAAATGGAGGAAAAACAGTTTTTATGTATCCGAAGCCAAACACACAGGCTAAGTCTGTATCCTCATCAACATCATCATCATCCAGAGAGAAGCTTGAATTCGTTTGGCTAGCTTTATCTGAAAACCAAGAGAATTATCTCAACTCAAAGGAAACAAATAAAAATGTCATCGAAAGAAGCATGTATGCATTCATGCAAGCATGCGTATATTTTCATAGTCATTTTAGATTGATTTATATTTGCATGAATTTAATTTAATTTAAAATTTACCTTTTATGTTTACAACAGTTCAATATTTACATTAGTTTTCTAATTTTGTGCTTAAAATCACACCTAGTTCTGTGTTCGAGCGACAAATTAGCAGATTCCAAATGGAAATCAAGGGGTTTTGCAAAAGAAAGCCGGTGTGTTTACAAACTAATCAGCTTAGCGTGTGTGGTTTTTTGGTTTCTAACAAAATTTTGTACATCAAAGGGTGGGGTTGTATCCGGAATGAGAGAGATTACTATAAAAAAAATGATTTATCCAACACATCAAAGTACCATAGAGTTTTACTCTTAATATATTGATCTTACAAGAGAAAAAAAAAATGATAAGAATTTTCCAAATTGTTAAATTCCGCATGTTTTCAAGTAAAAAAAGAATACCAAAAAATAATGTATTTTTACCTTCAATTCTTATCATAAAATCATGATGAATAATCAATGCCAATAATGGCGTGTTTTTGGTACATTCATAAATTTTTACTGCTGCGTGTGTGTGGTCCCTTGTAATACGACTACAAACTGTGTTTTGCGTGGTGATGCATCGGGAGATGTTGATGTGATGATGATGGTATGTGCTGAGAGAGGGTGAATGAAAGTAAATCCATCAAATTCAGTATAGTTTTCATAATACACATTTATATACCACTCCATACTACCATCACCACTCCAACTGCTATTTTTATTTTTCACATGATATATGATGATAATCATAGAGAGATAGCACAGAGGAGTAAATAGGAATATTCTGTAGACGGTCAAACTGTGCACTTCTCTCTCTCTCTCTCTCTCTCTCTCTCCGCCGACAAATTGCATTTTCGACTGCTTACAACGAAAATGAACGTCGTAATCCTTCCGTCTTCGTGAGAAACGGAAGAAAAGGATATTTGCGTATTTTTATGTCGTTGCTTTCGATAATACATCATGATAATAATATAATATCTTTGAGGTGCTCCTCACTGAAAACAGCCTTTTTAGTGCTGACTGCTCCGACTATACTTGCACCTCCATTAAGTAAGTGGGTCACGATACAGAGAGAAGGAACTGATAGCAGTCATTCATTATGAGTGACAAGGAAACCCAAGCATCATCAAAATATCATCCTACCGTAATAATAATATTCCAAGTAGACTTCTCTTCCACGAAACCAACTTTTGGCTTTTTGAAACCTTTTCTTTTCACCAAAAAAACACACGCTTCCGATTCAACCTAAAGAATTCTGTGTTATGATGAGTATATATATTCAAGTTAATTTTTTTGCTATTTTCAAGACCTGAGCATGCAAAATAAGGGTCTATGTTTTTCTTTATTTAAAAAAATAAGTATGGAAACTACAAAAGAAAGAAGAAAAAACAGTCGTGCACACTCTCACTCTCACGGCATATTTATTCCAATGACTAGTTGGATGGAGTACATCCATAATCCATAATATGTATGGCTAAAAGCTTATCTTGTCATTTTTATCTTTTTTTTTGGTGAATTCTGAATCTGAAACCATTCATGCATTTTATTTTTTCCCACAAAGTAGGCTTAGATGAAATGAAGACAAGAATCACTTCAGGAATCCACCCAAAAAAAATTGAGCTCGCCTTTTTTTCTCTGCTCTAATACACCCGACAAATATGGACAAGAATGTGTAATTTTGTGGAAAAAAGTGCAGTTAGTCTTGTGGACAAAAGGCCTTAGGAGTCAAATGTCATACGTTTTGCTTTTATCCTTAACATACAGTTACATTAGTTCGACAGAGCAGAGAGCACTTTGTTAATAACTGTCTTACGAAATTTCATTTCTTACGGTTTCTTTTCTTAGGGGTAAACTCATGTCACAACAACAACACATAAAATATAAGTAGCAATGTAATAATGGATTGGACTGAACAAGAATCAATTAAGTGAAAAGGGCAAAAATATATATGACACAATTTTCATAATGCTATTGATGATTTATATGCTGATATCTATCAAGATCAGTGTTTTTCGATTTTCTTTTAATTAAGGAGATGGAAAAAGTAGTGGCCTTAAGTAATGGAAAAATAATCACAGGATCAACTATACACTCGGTTTTCTGCGAACAAGGGATAAAATAGTTGCGTCAGTCAACCTCTTTTTTATAATCCATTCATAAACATCCTCTCTGTTGTTTCCTCCTTCTTGGTAGAATGTCTTAAGATTCCCCAAACAGTGTGGCAATAAGCGACAACGACGATGTTGAAAGAAAACTTGGATTTGTCATAGTGCTACAAAAAAGTAATTTGGGATCAATGATACGATAGGCATTACATATCGGCATTGCTCAAGGCATTTCCATTTTTCACGTGAAAAAATATGTATGCGCCCATTTTCGTATTGATTAGTAAAAAAATGGTGGGTTACTGGAAAAAGCTGCAAAGTAGAACGAATTGTAAAAAAAGAATGAATTAATATTTTATCAGCTCAATGGTGAAATAAACAGCCATATATGGATTTTCTCATGGGTATATATTTAGTTTTGTGGGGTTTCTGATTTTTTTTAAATTAGGCTACAAACTCAAATTGTGGCACTACATTTTCTGATCATTTATAATTTATTTAATGCTCGATGAACCAAAGTCGACCTCTTTTTTGTTCTTATATATGTATGCATGTATGAAAAATGGAAGTCGCATACAAATATTATGTGGATTCAACGCAAAAAAGCTTTGTAGTCCATCAATATCACGTAATTCATGTAGTGTACGTTATTGTAACTTATTTTGTGACTTAAGCCAACTATCCGATAGTGATATATGGTCCCCAGTATTGCATTTCAGATTAAGTTGTTTTTTTGATAGAAAATGTGTCTCAATTACGGAATCAAATTGTATTATAGGTGGAGAAAAAAAAAATTGTAGCAAAATCAAATACACTCTCCTGTGAATATAAATAAGACGAAACGAAACAATAAAACAAACAAAAACAAGAAGGCACTTAATAATAATAGCTACTCTTACTCTCTCTCTCTCTCTGGCTCTAGTGTTATCATTCCACACAGTGAGAGGAAGTGTGTGTGTGTCTACTATGCTGAAAATGTTTGTCTTTCACTTCCCTCTAATTCCCTAGCTTTTTGGTCAAACAAACTCATTTCATTACGCGAGTCTCAAGTTTCATTGGAAACCAGTCGATTCCAATATTACTACGCCTCTTACTATTTATCCAATTGCTCAAGAGTATTTACCAAAAACGGATATTTCTTGATGGATTAAAATCATCATTTCGCTTATTACCTCTTTTTCACGAATCTGTTTTTGGATTGTAATTTTGTTTATTTGTTTTATTACGTTTTTCGAACACAAGCAAGCTGTTTTCGAATGTGTGTCATATTAAATCAATATATGCTGGAATATATGTATATATACGAATTATATATTTGATAGCATTAACAAAACATGTCAAACCAAATTTTGAAATGTAAACAGCATATATTCCTATCACGCATTTCCCTCACTTTAATTAATCTTCTTGTCTCAAAAACACAAGCGCTTTTCTGAAAACACAAAGAACATAAAATTGAATTGGAATTATATGTGTCTCTCACTCTGTCCGGTTCATTAAATGCTATCATTGTCAAAAAAGAGATTTTCTCGAGGTAATTATTGGTTTTATGTCTAATACCAAACGTGTAATGAGGAATAAAAGTCGTCAACAGGAAATATTCATTTAGCTCAGTGAGTCTCACGTAAACGAGAAAAGTAGTTGGTTGATCGTTGTTAATAATAATAAGACGACGTTGTAGACACAATATTGCATTGTAATTGGGATTGAGCTCGTTTTGCCACATAAGCATCCACGGAAATGGGCAATGTGTCACACACCATATTCCATAGAATTACTGCTTTTCACAATATAAGGACTTTTGGGCTACTTCTACTTCTTTTTTTCCTTTTAACGATTATACTTGCATAGATGGATATATGTATATGCCGTCGTCGTTGCTTTGTGATTGCGACTTAAATGCGCTTCATTTGTAGACAAAGTGAGTTAGGTCAGCCGTACACACATATATGTACCCTGCAGTTGTAGTAGTAGTTTTTGCTTTAATTTGGAATCGAAACGTTTTTTTTTGTATATGGGATAAATAGGTAACTAATGTTATATACAGATAATGGTAGTGGTAGTAACATAGACAACACACTGATTATATGTCAATGTGCCTGAAGCTATTGTCTGGTAAAAACTTATCCAAATACAAAATAAATAAATATATATATATGTGCTTCCATTGCATTCGCATGTTATTCAATTGATGTATCTCTTTTTGCTCTTTGCTATTCCTACTCAAACATCTTGTATTTATGCCAGTCAAACGACAGAAAGCTTTATTTTTTCACTGGCTGCACACCAAACTTTGATAATGATCAAGCGGAAGTTGTTTTAGGCAAGCTCTACATACACTGATTTATCACAGAAACTCTTTTGGCAAGGTGCTCAAGCATATTGCAAAATGCGCCTGTATATATGCCTGCCTCCATCCATGCTTGGTGAAATGCAGATATACACAAGCTCAGTTTTTCCCACTATGGAAAATTATAAATACATCCAAAAAAAAATAACTAAAGAAAAACGAGTGTGTTTGGCAACAAAATATTTGCTATCAATTTTACACCGGTTGGATAAACATTCGTTCGACAAAACTTTTGTCCACATTTTATTCCGTGACTTACTCTTTCCCAAGTTCATCGTTTTTTTTACCTTTGGCAAAAAGTTGGTTCTAAAGGTGTCTTATGATGACGGTAGTAGAAAATTAAATCAATGGTTAAGTTCCCAGATAAAGTTATGACAGATATTTTCGCAATCTATTCTTCTTCTTCTTTTTTTATGTAAAATGTGTTCAATTTTCTGTATAACTTACAAAATCATTTGATACACAAAATTCCAAGACATTTTCCTTCCAAACAATTTTTCGCAAGCTGTAAATAACAAACTTAAATTTACGCGACAAGGAAAAAAATATTCTATTATTAATATTTTCTACGAAAGTGCTTCTTTGTCTTGTTTTTTTTTCTAGCTCAAAAAAATTTCAATTCTCTTTCAAAACTTTTCACCCTTACCTTTGTTTCCTATAGTTACTAAAACGTGCCTAAAAAATGAAAAGAAACTAGGCAACTTTCTATACACAAAATAATACCATGAAAAATATACATTATTTGCGAGGAAAATTGATTTGCGTAGCAGTTTCTACGGGGAGAAAAAAAAAGTTTCATAATTTAAAAATTTCATTTGATCCATTCATGCTTCACATCAAAAGTTGAAGTATTTTTCGACTTGGCTAAACTGACGAAAAAGTAAATACGTGTCTCTTGTCACTACAGCTTGTAATCCAAACGGACGCCCTTTTAAGCTGTTTTTTTATAAGTTGATAGCATCACAAAAAAATACTACAAAATATTATGTGTGTGTGCTTTTTTATATTTCAAGCACATTACAAGTACAAATTTTTTATGCCTTTCAAGTAAAAATGTCGTTCCTTTTACTTGTAAGTATCCCAAGAAAAGAAAACATAATGCATACGCAAAACAAAATGATGTTAGTCAACATGTAATGCATGCATGCGCTACGCTGTGTAGTACCAGTACCAGTCATGCCAATATCTATTACAATGAAAGGGGAAAGTTTATAGGACTTTGACTTGGGTTTGGCAAAAAGGAAAAAAAAGGGATAAAAAGTGAAAGTTTAGCAAGATAGAAAAAAATGCATCACTCGACAATATTTTTTTTAGCTATTGCATTGCACTACCACTACCCACAGACCATTTTAAAACTATATTGTGATAAGTTGTGTAAGCGCTCTTTTGCGCAAAATGTTCTGTATATTTTTTGCATTAATGTCGACATTTTATACCTACTAAATACACCCGGTACATGTACCAACTACCAACATACACAAAAAATTCTCCATGTGTTCTTTTATGTTTGTTTAAAAAAAGTGACATACATTTGTATAGAAGTATCATGTAATCTGCTTTAGCTGGCACATTTTCTCTCTATTTCCGATTGAGCTTAAAAGCATACCAGAAAAAAAACTTTCTCTTTTTAAAGAGCAAGTTTTTTTTTTGGTGAAGGCCTGGTGGTTGGGGAAGTTGGAAGTCGCAGTCGGCATTTCTGTTTGGTTGGATAATATGGAGAGAGCCATTCTCTTACAGAAGACTGGCAAACATATATCTTTTTTGTACACAAACTATGTATGCTACATATTGAGAGTTATAGGGTTTTCTATTTAGATTTTCTTTTTTAACCTAATCTTGTATTCACGGAGTTTAAGGTAACTCAATCTATACATTTTTTCTTTGTTTTCCTGTTTCACAAAATAAAAGACATGCTTCACTAAGAAGAGAAACAAGTTTTTGTAGATTGAACAGTCATTATAGAATGTAATATGTTCACACACAAATGTAACACCATTCATTTTTTCTTATAATCAAGTTTTTAATTCATTGAGGATGCGGCATAGCAGTAGCAGCCTGACAAAGAAAGTTGAACCGAAAAAAAAGTTTAAATTTCGTAATTAAAAGTTGTTATCGGAATACTTCACAGCTATCACATGTTTCAAATATAAGGGACATTTCCAAAAAAAAACATTTACATTAATTTTCTTTTAACTTTCTTCTTCTCTCTCTTTTAAAATCGCAAAAAAATCTCATTGTCAGTTAGCTGCCATGTTTAACCTATGTATGTACAAAACAATGTGGATAAAGTTTCTCCGTAAAAACTTTCCTTGACTACCTCCAACCTCAATTCTAAGTTATTTAAGTAGCGCAAAAGCTACTTAAACCGAATACCTAAGATGGCTTTAGTATGTCGATAGGATAACTTGCATAAGGCTCAAAGATCATCATCATCACTAAAGCCAACAGCCAAAAGTCCTATTCTGTTATTGAAAATAAATACAACAACTTCTCGCCTTGCTTGTCTACACCTGTTTGCTAACAGATTACTTTCATTGTAATTAAGCTGCTTTTTCCTTTCCTGGCGTATTTCACTTTTCTTATCAGTTCAAAATCATGTATTATTTATCGTAAGTTACGTACACATAAAAAACACACATGCTACATAATGCGTGTGTGCAGACAACAGACAATTCTCGTGATTCCCAACATAAAAAATGCGAGCATGAGTAAATTAGCGTGTTTGTGTTTTTTTATTTTTTGGAGAAAATTCCAATCTGTACCAGCAACTTACTACGAAATTGATTCCAAGCCTTACATTAATGAATTCCAAACTAGTTAGCTGAGCTTTATTGCTTCCGTTCTTGTCCCATTAAAACTCTTGCATTGGTTTAGTTTTCTCTCTTTTTCAGTAGTGCAGTAGGAGAGTGAGGGGAATTCGCATAAAATATAATTAGGAGGACGGCTAATGACGGGCATATATTGTTTTTTTTTAAAACAAAACATCCGATGATACATTTTCAAAAACGGACATATTATATGTGTATACAAGCCAACCAGTAGATGACACTGATTATTGACTGCGGAGAACATGTATATGTACAAATTCGGTTGGTTGGCTCGCTGAGCAAAGTAGTATCCTGTTTCACGTTTCGTTTGGTTTGCATAATGGCATTAAATATTTAATTTGAGTGCTTGGTCTGGCAGTAGTGGTTGACATGAGTGGTGGTTGGTGTGTGTGTGTGTATGTATTTTCATACATGTCTGTCTATTTCCTACGTTTTTTCTCTCTCTCTCTCTCTCTCTTTCTTGGTGTTCCCAACCAAAATGTTTTCCAAACTGCAAAAAAAGTATTGACCAATGACCACTAAAGAAAAAAAAAGTTACAGGTTGGCAAAAAAAATGAAACTGATAATGGCTCCCAATGCATAATTAATGACTGGGAAAAGTGATAGGTCAACCGGAAAGGCTCCTTCCACCATCCTATTACTCGATCGTCGTGTAACCAAAAAAAAAATTATGAGAGAATTTTCTTCTCTGCATACAAGGAAGAAAGAAAAAAAAATATACGCTAGATCATTGTACTTTCAACTTTGTATATATTCTTTTCTGCGTTTTCTTCGTTGCATTGCATTCCTGTTCCATAAGCTTATTTTTTTATACTAGGGTTTTTGTGAGTGACTCTCTCTCTCTCTCTCGCTCTCTACTGCTGTTTCTGCTGCTGTTAGCATATTATATAAACGTGCAAATGCGGGATATATCGGGGGTCGGGTATTTCGGAGAAGGAAAGAAACCAAACAGCAATGCAATGCAGAGAAACAGTCTCGTGTTGACTAGTGCCAAGTATAGCAACACTCTAAAAAGAAAAAAAAAGACGTACTAATAATATATTTCAATGATGTAGTATTCTTATTTTGAAACAAAAAAAGTGCTCTTCCACACTTCTCTTTTTTATTTCTACTTGAAATAAAGCAATACTAAACTTCTTTACTGCTTTAAAATCCAACTTCATTTGTTTTTTTCTTTATCACGAGAGTTCTAATCAAAAAAATATTTTTTTTCGTCTACATACTTGTATCTCTCTTTTCGTCTACTATTTTTTTTTGATCAAGACGAAAAAATAATATTTTAAGCTACTCAGATTCTTTTGTTAAATTAAACAAGATGTATTTTCTGAATGGTATACTTTTACACGTACTGTTCCAGAAGCATTATTGTCAGTTACAAGTTCGACCATGGAATAGTTTGTCTGGTAACGTTGATTTTCTTTAAAAACATGTACACACACTTAATTAAGCTAATTATTCTGTAGACAGTATATATAACAATCCGCATTGCTGGATTTTTGTAACTTGTTACAATGCTGGTGAAAGTAGACTGCATAAATATAATAATTGTATATTCTTGTTTTTCTCTCTCTCTCTCTCTCTCACGCGCAGTGAACACGGACATGTTATTGTGATGATGGCATCTGGACTAACTGCTTTTTGTCTATTTGTCGGAGGATGGATCCTTTTTCCGGGATTGTTTATTTTACAACTTCACTTTTGGTCGAAAACTGTGTCTGGACGACGGTTAAGGAAGCAATATGATCTCTCGGATAAAGACTGTAGTGACATTGCCAACAAGTACGTTCATTTTACTGCAACAACAACATATAATTTAGCTAATTCCGCTTTCTCTCTCTCTCTCTCTCGTTAAATTTTCTACTAATTGGACAAGGACAGGAAATTGATATATTTTAAGAGCGCTAATTATACCTGGAACACTATTTTTTAAATTATATCCTTATTTCCAGACTTGTCTCTGCTTTCCAAGCACTATTGGCAACGGCAGCGGGGGTAGTTGTTTGTGGCCATTGTTACGATGATGTACTTCACCGTTCCCATCCACTCACCTTAACTTACGCCTGGTTTGGACTACCGTATTTCTTTTACGATACAATCTCCATGTTCTATGTATCAACAATTACGGACCTCAAGCCAAAGGAGTCGTACTGGAAAAAGTTTTCCCGGTTTGTGCTCAAGTCTCCAGTGATTGTCATCCATCACATTCTCCTAGCACCAGTTGGTTTTACACTCTTACTGGTAAGCACACACACAACACACACATACATACACACATCTATCCCATCGTTTAAAATAAGTATACACATATATTATTATGAAATATGAAATACTCCATCATCATTACCTATATTCCATCGTACATGTTTCAAAATAATAATTTTCTTTTTACCCAAACAGTTCTTCCGTGATGGTTTAAGAAATGGAGACTTCTTCATGGGAACGGTGTACCTAATGGAGGCGAGCACACCTTTCGTCTGCATGCGATTCATTCTCAGCAAATTCAAGGTGAAAAAAATACACAAGAAACATTTATCATTCCCAAGATAAATACTTTCTTTTTTTTACCATGCGTGCTTATATTATCTACAAAGTGTACACACAGCGACAACAATCAGTGCGTTGTACCTAGTCGTCGTTTAAAAAAACGAGAGAATCTATATACATATTTATGATTATGTTCGTGTTTTTGTATTTTTGTACAGATGAAGTCCACTCGGTGGTACGTTGTCAACGGACTACTCATGCTTCTACTGTTTCCAGTGTTTCGAATAATAAGCCTATTCTACGCAGCCTACTTGTTTGGTCAACAGCAGGGAATGAGTACTTTTGAAGTAAGTCAAAATAGTAAAAATGGGGATAAAAAAATAATATGAATGTCACCATAACATGCACACATCATACATATTATGCAGTGATATTGATTTGTTTTCTTGATACACTATCCGCTATACCTATACCATTTTTTTCCTCCAACACCTCCACCACCACCACCACCGTCGCAGCAACAAACTTGCTTAATTATTATGCTAATGTTTATACATATATGGTATTTTTTTTATATATATCCGTAGGCCTTGTACGATATGCCTTTTGGATGGAAAGTCGCCTTCATTCTGGCCGTAGCTCCGCAAATGTACTGGTATTTTCTCATGTGGCGAGGGCTATTTCGCATGGTGGTCAGTGGGAAAAAAGTCGAGTACAAGAAGTTGGATGATCATATTGATGATGATGGTGGTATTAGTACTGCTGCTATTGGCGGTCCAACACCGTCAACGTCAACAACCACTGGTTCAAGACGAAATAGTGCATCATCAGAGTTGAATGGAGCTAAGGAATTTGCTCACTAAAAATGCTCATATTTCTTCGCTCCACTCGCAAAACTCTCACTCACTCTCTAAAAAAAATCTAAATCAAATCATCTCTCTTCTTGTTATGCAGTACCTTAACGCTCTGTCTGTGAAAAAAAATCCTATATACGTGAACCACTTTTACCATATTACTTACTATTTACTACATTAACAAATAATAAGAAATAACAAAAAAAAAACATCAAAAATAATATACCTTTCTTTCTTTGCTCAACTTATGATTTTTTTCCTCATTGCTACGAAAAATGTCAGAGAGATAGAAAGAAAGTTATATGTCTTTTTAAAAAACAATTTTACTTACCTTATACATACGTCTGCGTGTATACGTTCTCTAGTCAAAAAGGAAGAAGAAATTCTCGGAAAAGAAACGAAAACGGTTAAACTTGCAAACAAGTTCAAAAAAATCATGATGATTAGTTATTTTCCCCCAATTTTTGATGCCTCATCTGGCCTGATTCCAATTTGGTACTACTACTTTGTAAAAACAC
>JAQFZH010001950.1:0-18547 GCA_034695485.1 Entomobrya nivalis
TGACTATCACTAGCGTCGTTATAAGTCGCATTGTTTCAGCTACGTCGTTATGATCGCTATTACAGCGGGTTTATTTTGTAAAAAAATATATATCCGTGTAATTGCCTCTCTTTTTTTGTCTAAATTTCCGGATTGTTACATAAAAATTCAGCTAAAAATGTTTTTTGAGTGATGATAAATATAGTAATAATAATAATAACAATAATAACAAACGAAAATACTTGTTTACCATTCAAAAAAGGAAAAAAATACAATCGATTGTTGTTATTGATGAAAAAAGATATTGTGCTGTTGTTGTTGCTGTTATTATTATTATTAGTCTATCAAATAGAAAACTAAATAGTAGTTGGAGCAGATGAGAACTTTAGTAATTAGCATTAGTATCAGAACTGAATTCATGATTGATTCATTCTGTATTGAAAAACGTTCCTTCATATTTTATATTATAGTACTGATTGAAATTATGCTCCTTATCTTCATTAAACATTTCGCATATTTTCCTGCAAGAACGACAAAACCATTAAAAATTATATCATCGATGGCTTCATCACCTTATCCTCATCGTTGACTTATTAAGCAAAATTAACAAAGAAGATTAGTTTTTTTGCGATTGCGTTTCTTCGCGTTATTATGTGTTTAATTGTCAATATAATTGAGTGTGATGATTTTCTCTACCACTTCCTTTTTGAAGAATCCTACGTTTTCTCCATATTCCACTACGATATTCACCCGATATGTGTTCAAGTGAATCAGGAGGACAACAACAAGTGATTTTCGGAAAGCTTATTTATTCCGTTTGTGTGCATTCAAAACTACTACTACTACTACTAATAATAATAATAATAAAGTAACCAACAAGTGAAGAAGTGAAGTTACGCCTTTCTAAATTGTCCTGTCACAAGTTACCCGTCACCAAGCAACCATCCTTTATTTTCAATCTATCACTCCCATGATACGATTTAAATTTTTTTTAAGTTCACTTCTTGACACAAATCGTAGGACAAAAATTCTCCGACGAGGCTGGTCAATTCTCAGGGATATCGAACACAAAACCGAAAAATAAATAATGACGCATCATTGGAAATTGTTGACGGATTCACCATATTAGAACCAAAATCCCACCACCAATACACATCTAAAATTGGTTAAATTCGTTTGTCATCGGTTCTTTTCAAACAATAAAAAAATATTCATCAGATTACACATTTCTTGCCGCTTATTGAAGGTTCAGCAAACGGGAACTTGTAACATCACCAGACACAACTCCATCAACCCTCCTTAAATGACAAAAATGTATGCCTAATTATTATTGTGGTAATAAGCCAAGTTCTGAAAAAGAAAGAAACATACATACCAAAGTAGAGATTGTTTTTTATTATCAACTACTATTATTCTAGACATATTATTACTACTGGTAATTTATTTTAATCTTATGAAAATGTCATGTACACGAGGATTTTACGGAAAACTGTATGCCAAAATCAAAAAGTCATCTCATTTTTTAAATAATACTATTATTATATTGAATACAATATTTGATTACATTATTATTGACTAAAACTAACAAAGGTCACCAATAGCAAATATGTTTGTCTCAGTTTTGCAAAACTTTTTTATATCCGTGTGAAAAAGAGGAGTGAAGAGAAGTCAGGCTTTCAAGGAATACTAGTTGCGTTTTACACTAAAAGGAAAGAGAAAACGACATTCATTAATATTCGTCGCCGCATACTTTATCTGCTAGCTTGAATTGACCTGACCTGACCTTTTTTTACCTTGATGGTTTGGTGCTGAAACAATACTTGTGATTTATATTCCAGCTCGCTGCTTCATTTTTGTCACTTGCCAATACAACAAAACATAAATATGGTTTCAAAGAATAAAGTGAAAGGATGCTGGGCAGTAAAACAAAAGGCAGGCATGGTGTGTGTAACAACAACGCTCTTTTTCGGATGGTTCTATTTTTACTACTGTTATTATTATTGTTATTACTTACCCATTGCAAGTTTATCATGATACTTTACCTCAAGTTGGTTCTTTCTAACCACTTTTATTGTTACATGGATTAAGTGTTGACTCATGTGATAATACATTATATCTCTGTTCGTTATACAAACACCCATATAAACTTTTGTATTCGTAAATATATTTATATAGCACTAGCCATTATCCGTAAGATGTATATTAAATATTGTTTATTTATTATTGTAGTTCACCTTAAAAAGTTTAGTCTTCACATATATATTATGTACATTCTTATATTTCAGTGCGTAGAAGATGAGGTCGTCGTTACTCTATTTTGTTAGTATTGTAGCCACAGGGAACCAATAATATTACAGAATTTTATCATGCATCTAATCTCTTTGTCCACGTTTTGTTTAATATACTTACCTAAAGAATATTACTGGTCGAACTTGAATTTGCCGAATAAAGTTAACTTGTCGAATTTGAGTTTTACAAAACATGCAAATGTCCATTCAAGTCGTTGTAAAAATATGTGTAGTGTTCAGGTCTGATTTGATCATCACCCATAAAAAATGACTAGCTCGCAGTTGATATTTTAGAACCACTAGAATTCTTCAAACAAAAACGAACTTATATACCAAAAATAAATTGAATTGAGTTTCGAGTATTTTCTTCGACTATTTTGTAAAAATGACTTATCAATTCGGTACATTTAGTTTCGACAAGAACAAGAGCAGTTGCAAGATTCCATTTTGACATAATATATTGATCCCTAATCACTATTTATCTCCGTAAAATGTTACCCATTAACTTTTTTTTTAATTGTATATTAACATCATCGTATTTGTGAAAAACAAGAAACTTCGGAACAATGTCTCACTCGAAATGCCGTGATAAACAAAAAGAAACTTCAAAGATCGTCATTCGTGTATTAATTTTATACACACATAAAATATATAAATATGCTATGTTTATTCTCCAGAAAAAAACAAAGAAACTGTGTATAACAATCAGTCAGTCCATGTCCGTCTACGTTCACTACTACTACTATTATTGTTATTACTATACAGTCAAATGACTGTGTCGACGTAAAATAATACACACAACATAAAAAACTTATTCTTAGTTCAGTAATTAAAATATTAAATATTAATATTATTAAAATGATTTTTCTTTATAATTATTACTTACATATGTACATATAAAGTTATATATGTGTTTAGTGTATTTATATTTGTGTAGAGAGGCATTGCCAGCCAAGGGCCGTTTATTTTTTTGAAGTGTAATAATGAGTTTTTGGTAAGCACACGCAACTGTGCACCGTTTTGCTCACAATGATAACAAGTATAATGTTAACGAATTAAATTATCGAACATCTAGCTTTAATTTTTTTAAACATTAATTATGTATGGAATATTCGTTATTGCGTGCGTGCGTCTATGAAGAACGCGTTAAATGAAAATTGATACCAAAATGTGCTAAAATTGGAATTTGGTGGGATAATGGGATGAAGTTTTATTTGCGGAATATCCTGTTATCATTTATTACTTCCAACATCATCATTTAAATTGTGCTATGCATAGTATACATATTATGTGGAAAACATCCTATACGTTTATACCGATAGCATTATAATTGTTGCATAATATGTATGAAATTATTAAGTAGCAACCTTTTGTAAAACTTGCAACAGTGATGGCCAGACCCAGACGCAGTCAGTTAAATCTCAATGTATATGAATAGAAATGCAAGAAGTCGTTTTTCTTGTTACATCAGAAGTCCGATTCTAAGTAGAAAACTATGCAAAATCAAAATCGCAATTTTCTTTACACTTGCAAAGAACCGATAAAAAAAGATATTCATGGTGCCAACATAAAAATGAAATGTTTTACCATAATTGTTGTTGTTATAATAATCTTTGACAAAGTAACTATTCATTTTTTGTATAAAAAATATTGTTATCATGAAAGAATATACTACAAAGCATACACGTTAACTATGTACATGTTAAATTCGTAAATGTGATGACGAATTTCGACCACAACGACGATACAGAAAACTTTGTAATTATCATATACTCGCTGAAATAATTAATCTTCTACGTGATAGCTCGATAAACTTTATACTATATTTTTAGAAGTTGCATTATAACAAAATATATTACGACAGGTCATATTTAAAGCTATATACTTGTATCATTCGTATTAATTTTACCAACCTTTTAATTTGTTAGTTAGGGTGAAATTTGAAAACAAAACGAGAATTCGCCATTTTATGCAATGGGGTAAATGGGGAAAAAAAGTTGAGCAGGATATTTTGTATTTTTACCATTTTAGGTTACATTGTAAATTCAGATTTATTTATTTTTAAGTAAGCTAATATTGAATATCAATAATCATAATCAACATAATTGGCATGAAAATGAATGCAAGAAAACTACCTCCAACATTTATACAAATTGTGCAATTATTGGTGTAACCAAGTATAGTGACGATTACATTTTATGTATCTTTTTTCCATCAAACTAATTGTTTGAAGCTCATAATTTAAAAATAGTCTGCACGTTCGTTCAACGACAGAAATCACAGAGCAGCATCCACTTTAGAAAAAAGTTTGTTATAACTCCCATATTTTGTCTTTCCGGTTTCTTGAATCCATTTAGTTTCCGAATTCCCACACCACAAAACTTCCAGTCGCAACTAAAAAATAAACAAAACATATTAACAAGTATCATAGCCCGTGGAATCGTGTACGTACAACCAATTCAGCTCATTTTCTCACAAACATCTAGGAAATGAGTAAAAACAAGCATCTCAAAGAAATCAAGTTGAAACTCAATCTGAACGCAAAGAAGATCTCAATCTCCCCGCAAAAATAATTTTCAAAACCTTCAATCTTGTCTATCCAAGCGGTCTTAAAACTCTCCATTTGAAAAAAAACATGAATAGAATGTATTTGAATTCATGCAATTTACTAAAAAACACAGATTAAAGCAATTATTTAATCTGACACATTGCCTCTTCTCTCTCTCTATCAATCTGTATCTCATGTAAACGCACTCGAATGACTACGATGTAAGAAATCTCTCGTTGCTGCTGACAAAGCAAACATGAGTGGCGACCTGGCGACCTATCCTGTCAAATTAAAATACTATCATCCCGTTCTATATATCTCTCTCTCTGTCTATCTATATATCTATCACAGATTCACAACAAAATAACATCTCTCTTTATTCTGCTGCTTGCGTGTCACCGCAATCAATCAAAAGAATTACTATGGGATATTTAAAAAAAATTATATTGTAGTCAAACCAACAACATATAGTCACTAACCTAGTTACAAAAAAACAATAACATTAGTAGCGTAAAAGAACAGTGAAAGTTGCGGTTCAGTTCGTTTAGTATCACTTTGTCGGCACACTTAACGATTTCGGAGTAGTAACTAGAAATTTAGGTTTACAACAAATAAAGTATTACTTAAAAACTACTAAGCTTTTACTACTTGTACAATATTCATGCAATAAATAAACACAAACAAAAATTGCTCGCTTCTGGCTGCTCCAAATCTGAAACTGGAATTCGTTGATGATTAAGAAAACTAAAAGGGAATAATTATAATGCTACACTGTACAAAGTTTTTATCATGTGTTATTAGGCTGGTGATGACTCAAAGAAAAATTCAATGGCAAAAGAATATCCACAATTTGAAGCATTATTATTTGAAAATTGTCATCTCAAGTTATGCAGCCCAGATTTGCTTAGTTATGAAAAAAAATCATTAACAGTGTAAAGAGATCAATTGAAATTGTCAGTAAATCAATTAATTTTCCAGCATCCTTAAGTCGACCCCTTTACATAATTTTGGTGTATTCTTTTTGAAATTGACGAATGTATATATCATCGAAAAGTGTACGAAACTAATTAAGCTAAACAAAATACATACACCCTCTTCTTCTTTCCCTCCAAGATCCATCCAAATAATTATGATGACCAGACTATTTATTCTGGCTAGTGATTCCTTTTGTTCCCAAACGTTGTTGAACAAAGAGACAATGAAAAAGGTAAACAGTCAATTTTCTGTGTACTCAAGCTGAGTTGAGCGAATGAGACGAAAGAAATTTGATGGTTAACCATTTTTCGTTTTTCCTTTGTTTAACAACGTTTGAGAACTAAAGAAATTGGTAGCTTGGAGAAAATGTCTGAAGATGACTTTTCAAGTGTTTCCTTCAAGTTGAAGTTTTGAGTTCCAGAATGTGGTGAATTTTTAAAAACGCAGTCAATCGACCAAGTCAATGTAATGATACTATAGTCATTTAATTTCCGCCTTTATTTATTTCGACAATTTATTAACCACCATTGGTTTTTGAGAGAAATTTGGATCAATAAAACAAGAGTTCGCTATTCCATTTTAAATCATAAGGATTTTGGACGGTGAATTTATGCTCATCTCGATCTATTATTTCGAAACGTTGTTGGTAACCCCAATATAGATTGTCCTTCGAATTGAGTTGTAAAGACTTGAAAATTACAACGTCAACGTTCATTCTCAAATGAATTTTAATAATAACTAAAGTTTACATAATAACTGTTAAAAAATATCAGACAACGCGCGCACGCATGTTCAGATTAGTCGGTAATCGGAATCGGGAATTCGCGACAATTATTACTAATAAAATTATACTACATTAATACTACTGTACTGTACCGTAACATTTGCCACTTTAGTAATGAGAGGTGTGCGTACATAATATCAATTACATTTTTCTAATATTGTTTATTATATTCGTATTATAATAGTGTCTTCATTTTTTTAGAAATTTAAAACAACATACTACAAATACATACTTTAACTAATTGGTAAGGAAAACAAAAGACGATACATTATTGGAGTTTAAGAATAACTGGTAGGTAACTGTAAACGCAAAACATATTCTTAAATCCTTTGACATATTGAGTAACATGATTTGTACAGGTAATCGACTATGATTAAAGTAATAATGGTAATTTTTACTACTACATCTTAAATAATATAGATAAATTAATGGACTAAATATATGGCAGCATATTACGAATTTTGTCGTCAAGTTTAGCAGTAAAACTTTTTAATAATAATTCATCAGAAACAGATTTGCTTACAAAACGAAGTATCTTGGAATAGTCTACAGACTAAGACTTCGTCTAATAATGCCTGTAATATTGTAAACTTAGAACTTTGTACTTATATCCGTAACATTTATAAATACTGTAATAATATGATAATTATTTATATTCATGCGAATTCTAAATGGCCATTTTGATTGACTGATTGATTGACATAAGATGATATGTCATATGTGTAGTGTACATAATTGTAATTAATTTATAATACATTACAACAAGTATAATATGAATTGTAATTATATTTTAAAAGTAAAATGAGGTAAATTTTACAGGACAATTAATATCGTTTATAATTTTTTTGTAAAAATCCACCCATATACCTGTACCATTGGTATATGCATGCCACTGAAACAGTTACCATGTTACTTACAACCAATCAACAATGAATGTTCACTAATTAATATACTAAAAGAGGAAATTTATTCAATTTTACGATTACTTGCTAACTTTATAATAATAGACATGAACACATATATATATATTTAGACTTTGTGGAACTAAACAACCAGGAGGAAAAGCACCACACCACACTCAAAAACTAATTTAATATTTCTCTAACCATTGAATTGTTTCTGACATGATTGTTGATGTTGACGATAGTTTTTCCCTAAGAATTTAAAAATAATAATAATCGAATATTATAAAACTAGTTATACTATCAACTTATAGGGATATAAAAATATAAACAATATTTATTACAAAAAATTTATTACTTTTACTGCAATTGAATATTTTATACACTTGCTACAACAAATCGTATAAACTAGTTTCTCTCATACTGGATAGTGGAATATCCTTCAGCATGAACGATGTAAATAATTATAGAAAATGAAGACGAAATCGTACTAAAAATTGGTACTAAATGCGGGTAGGAAAATCAGCAATGGTTTAAAAAAAAATCCCACCGACAAGAAAAATATAATAGGTGTGATGAATAATACTTTCGACGAGAGAACTTTTACCTATGATGATAATAATGATGCTAATGTGCTTATTGTATTTGCATCATGTTTTTGTTCCTTTTTTAAATACAAATGAATTACATATTTACTTTTACAGATATTTCACTCAATAAAAATTAGTTCTGCTTACGACCTCTGCCGTCACCATAAAGATCAAATACAATGTGAGCTACATATTATTAAATAGTGTTGTCGTTGTCAATAAAAAAAACAGTATATCAAGACGCATCTCTTCAGTTTTAATTTTACTCAATCGTCTAAAATGGAACGAAAAATATTCACGCTAACATATATATATTACAGATATGGTTCAATGGTTTTACAAGTAAACTTTAGTTACTAGGTTTGAATTTTTTTGAAGGCCTAGGAATTATATATTTTGCAGTCTACGAAATCCATTCCTTTTTGTTTTATTAAAACTATTTAAGTAGTGATATTAGTCATTATGTAACCGTTAGTATCCAATTTACACTAAATATATTTTTTAAACCAGCGGCACTTCTTTATCCAGCTTTGAAACATTTGCTAGCATAAAACATGGAAATATTTACTTTGGTTTTCAACTGTGGCTATGCATAAAGCTTCACATATTTCATGCCACAAAATGAACAAAATATGCAAAGTTTCGTACTGAGCCATAGTTGAAAACCACAGGAGCTAGCATAATATTGTGAGAAACTATCCAATTTAGAAAAAAAGTTCAACAATCCATCAAAGATGAAACGCATCGACAATGCACGCCAATTCTTTTAATAAAGAAACATCCAAAATGAGTTATTTGTAAACTGCATATTACCAGCTTTTAAATGATGTACATTTCTAAACATTCTTTACTACACAAAAAAGCTACACTAAAATTAGTCCATCAATACTTCTTACTTCGTTGTTAGCTAACATTTAATACCGACAAGCACACACAAAAGTACAGTAATATTACCCAAATCCATAACGAAACAGCTATTCATGTCTCGTATTCATGTAATGTCTGCTCTCTGCTGCTGCTTGTACTTTTACTAGTCTCTACATATGTATGTATATACTAATGCCGCATACAACAAACACCATCAACAAGAAAAAAAAACATGATTAAAAATAAATTATTTTAAAACCACGAGGGATTGACTTTGATGCTAAAACAAACAAATGTTATTTACGCAAAACAAATAGTTATATTTGTGTAAACGAATGCAACTTGAGGTGCTCCTAAAAAATGTTTTGTAATATAAAAAAGAAAAATGAATATCCATTGTTATTTATTATTACTATTGAATGTATTCTCATTTGCTACCTATAAAAGTTCATAAATATTTGTGTAGTTACAAGTTTATAACATCGCTACTTACGACGACTACCGGTAAGATTTCTTCTCTTCAAAAAACAATAAATAAGCAAGAATTGTGAACAAAGATAGTTTTTCTAAATAGCAAAAAATGCGAAGAAAACAAAACAAGTACATTAAATGGGGATTGAAGATGGTTAATGCTGCCGAGTCTTTTATCGGTACGCCTCGAATGGAACCCATTGAGACATAAGTAGTATAGAATGGGTGGCGGGGATCTTTTGATGGATTCCCTTCAACCTTCCCATACCACTAATGACTCATGTTTTCCAGACCACTTTCTCGTACTCTCAGGTCATATCTATGAGAGTTTCAGTGACATTAACTATCTCCATCTTGCAAACATCGCCCGCGCAACTTTTCAAAACTTTCAAGTACACTTTGTTGATTTGAAATTCCAGAATTGTTTTTAGTTTTTTGGTTTCCTTTTTCAAAGAGTATATATACATTATATATATTTAATAAACATAAATTTTCTTTTATTTAATTTAAATTAAATAACTTCTAAAATAAAACTATGCATACCTACATATGAAAATAAATATATTATATACATATGTAAAAAAATTACAATATGTACATAATATATATTTATTATGCAAACTTACTATATTGCTGTACAGTTATCAATCTAATATTGAATACATAATTTACTTTCTCTACACACATATGTAGGTATATATTATATCAAGTGGTTGGTAACCTATTGATAATAGTTAATAATGAAATAAAAACAAACTGATAGTAATAATAAACGTAATAATACCAAAATTAATTGTACTACTTATACTTATGTATATTACATAATGCTACAACATATAATATTCATTATTACCTTCTTATTACTATATTATTATTAAAAGTAATAATTATATTCATATTATTATTGACTAATAGAATATTATACAATATATAAACTTATATTATGATTATATATATCCATATAAAATATATATATAAATATATATATATATAATATAATATATAATTATATATCAGGATGATGATGAATATCTATTGAGTGATGAATAAAAAATTGATATGAAAAGTATAAACCTGAAATTTTGTGTGTAATGTTGTTGAATTTATGACAATTGTAGCGACGGTATATATGCATACAGTATGCATTCGTGTATTTATATCTCCATCAATTGTTTATCCTGTCTTCACACGACGACAATATAGTTATGATGATCTCCAGATTCTGACATCAAGTGGATCTCTTTGACGTTAGTCGCTATCACCTGTATGAATTTTTTTAAAGAATTAATTCAGATTTTATCTCTGCGGACGTTCTGTTTATAAAAATCGACTTTGTAGATGTCTTCGGTACCACGTATGTCCATTATCTGTCATCTTTCATTTTGCTGCAATAAAACAGGAGTTTTTCGAATTGTAAACAAAATTAATGGCTTAAAGTATCACTATGACATTTTTTACTAGGTACTATGGAATGGAATATTTTGCGGGAATCCAGGGCAAATCTGAAAATAAACAACTTTTTATGTGTAAATACCACTTACTTTGTTGAGTGGTACTGATTTGTATTATGTGATGTATAATTCGTATTTATGGTAACTAAGAATTTTCTGCTGTTTTAAAAAGTATGCTCTATATGCGTAACATTATGATCGTTAATATTTATTACGATGATTGATGACCGTTGCGTGAAATGATGGTTAGCGATGGTTAATGTTTAAGTAACACTCACACTCATCTTCAATCCTTTACATATTTCATATATTTATGTATGTAATTTCTAATGAACTTACTATTCAATAATATGAAAGTAAGTCATTAAATTTTTTTTAAAGGGCATTTAATTTGGAGTTTAAGCGCACATCGTATTTGTTCGAACATGCAGGGTTCTTCAGTTTACTTGTGTAGGTCTTTGCCGATTTTAGTTTATTTATGCTATTGCTACTTTGATGGTTTTTATGATGAATATTATGATGAATCAAGTTAAGCAATAATATGATTGAAATGAAACGTATAGAAGACATATTCATTTTTATTCATTCAATGACTTTATTTAAATTTATTTCCAGTGGCACACTTTTCAAACAATAAAATAACACATAACTGTTTGGTATTTTTTTTATTAATTTACCCACATCATTTCATTTCTCTCAGGTCCACAGAATATAGTTATGTGCGTAAATTATAGTTACATTCATTGGTACTACTAAACATTACAATAACAATATCATTCTTAAGTTTTCTATTCTAATCAAGATCAACAACATTAACTCGAAATACTACACAATGAACTCTAGAAATGGTTTATAGCAACTAACCATTAAATTGAGAATGCGCTCATTGACCAACTTTGAATTAATTAATTTATTTATTTATAAATTGTTATACTAAAACACACATAGCCTATTTCATTCAATAAAGTACTATTTAAAAATCAGTACTTCCTAGTCCTACACACTAAATCATAAGCATTCATAGAAATACAATACATGGGTACAATCTTGAAGAAATTTTCTAAATTCTAAAGATACAATTTATTCATATACATAATATGTACACAGTACGCACTACATAATCTATTCACAAAAAAACAAGACAAATAAATGAATTACTACGATAATAATACAATGAATCCATAGTGACACGAAACTAGTTTTTTAGGGAGTATGAATGAAGTCAAAATATCTATTTCTATTTTTATTTCTTCAATTCATCGAAGTCGGTTTCCAAACATTGTGTCAATCTTAAACTGGCGTATTCTTACCAACAACTTAAGATACATACTATGGCGTAATTATAATTTATACAACTAGTCTTGTGTGCTCTAAAATTTTCTTACTGTTGCTTTTTAGGTTCGGGCTACATTCACTTACAAACACATTTAAGTATAGAAATTAATATTTCCATTTACGATTTTAATGTATGCGCGCTTATCGTAATAATTACTATTTCAATTTTTCCGTTATTTTATTCCATTTAAATATACATTATAAGATCGTCAGAGTTTTTTGTATTAAAAATTGATTTTTTTTATTAGAATAACGTTTTGTTTTAATATTTGCGTGGTTTTTGGAACGTGTAAATCTAACTAGATATTTCATATATTTTTTATAATAAGCGTTGACCTTTTCTTTTAAAATGTTCAGTTGTAGGATGTTACTCATTGCACATCTTGGTGGCCCTTGACAGTATATCATTTGTGAAAAGTAATGGACACAGGAAGTCCTCTTGGTTTCCATTTTGAAGCATTCCGTCGACGAAGTAGCTGTAATGGTCTCAGTTTAGAGTACGTCAATATGCATCATCACCGGTGTAATATTTGCAAAGCGAGCTACATAATGTACATTTGTTAACTACCGAATAATTGGAACCTGAACAATTATCTTTAATCCATAATATTTAATTGTGATAGTAAGAATATTGCAACTGTGACGCATTCTAGTTTTTAATGTTGTGTAACTTTAACAGTCATTGAAGCGTGTGTAAACTAATTACGATTGGACACGAAGTTTTGATTTACGTCACAAGTTTTAATTTATTAATTATTTGTTCAAATGTTTCTAAATATAAATGTTTGACGCGAAGTAATAAATGCATACATAAGTGGAACTCTTCATTCGTGGATAGCTAAACAAAGGATCCACAAACATTACTTGTATGAATACTTGGTAACTTCGCCAATCGGTGATCTTACAAACCTGATTTGTTGTGTGTTCAGTTTTAACCCAATCCATTTAAGAAGTATAGTTAATTTAAGTTTAGTTGCGAATGATTATTATTTACTTCCCGTTGTCTGTTTGTCCGGCCTTCCGCACCGTAACACAAGAACACCGATTCAGGCCAAACTTGACACTGGGATCCCTAGTAGATGTTGTGGGTAGAAACATGGCCTCAGAGTAAACGCTGTGTAAAAAGTGATCCATCGCAATGTAATTGTGCCGGGGGTCAAGGTATACTTATTGAGCTTGTCTCAATAATGTTTTACATAGCCCCGAAGTGAAAGTTCTTTGATTTTAACTGCTCTTACTTTCGCTACTTGCATATTTCTGTGCTTGCGCAGGGTTTATTCTTCTTTATTTAAAAATCGAAATAATATATATTTTTAACTAAATAAACTCACAATTCATAGCGTAGAGTTTCATAATCTCATTTGTTGTTGTTTTATGAATAAATTGTATTACTTTTGTAGTACATGGGTACAGCACTAGTACAGTAAAAATAGTTTTCAGTTAGAAACATTTGTATGCTGTGAGGATTGAAACTGAGGAAATGTAATATTTCTTATGTGGTACGTATTTTCCCGTAAACTATCTTTACATTCGAACTGTTTTAGTTTGTTAAAAATTTGGGTCCAAGTCCCATTTTGCGTGTGTTAAAAAGCAGCTGCAACTCTATATATACCAGTGTAGCCACATAAGCGTGCTCTCAGCGCTGGAAGAAGTTGCGCTGCCGAGTTTACATTCTCAAGGAAGTTGGCACACTCACACAAGAGAAGATAGAGCTTGTCTCCACGAAGGGCAGCAGATTTGTGAAGTGTAATACGACGGAGTCCAACACTTTTTGGAAGGTGGCGATATAACGTTCGGGCACCTAAAAATATTTGGTTATCACTCACGAGAAAAAATCGGAACGCGATTATTTCCGATTTTCTTCATGTTTGCATACATCCATACTTGCTCTGAAAACAAGACTAAGCCGTTTGTTTGAAAAATATTCTTAAAACCTGGTTGCCAGGTAAAGGTCTGTGGTTGCTGCGTGTAATTTTAAGCCAGAAATGACAGTAAATAAAATAGTATAAATTTTAAACCGAAAAGCAAAATTTGAGATAACCACAACCAAATTGAATCTATATCATAGTAATACAGATATAAAGTATGAAAATAGAGTGAACTTGACTTGTTTCTATTGAGATAAAGAATCTCTGATTTGATTAACGTGAGGGAAATTGTCGTTTATTGAAAAAAATGCAGCCTTGTGTCCGCTCTTTCTATTCACATCGCAGTATAATTTGTTTAATTTAAATTTGGATCCACAAGCAACATTACTACTATCAACTCTAAACGTGTTGGTGATATTGTTTCACAAAAAAAAATATCATGAATAACCTCTTCTATATATTTTTGTACATTAAAAAATCCCTCTCATTTCAACTCGCAAAATTCAATTAGTAGGATTTATAAGTGTACAGCGGTAAATCAAGTTTTTGAAATGTTTTCCAGACTACTTGTATGAGAACGGAAAAGTACCTCCCAGTCATATTGTATTATGGTAGATGGTTCGCAATTATTATCTTCGCAAACATGAAGGAAATCGGAAAGAATTACACTCCAATTCATTTGTTAGTTTAAACATATACATACATTATAACAAATTAAATGCGTATGGAGAAAAAATCGACTAAAGGAAACTACCTGTCCAGTAAAGCCAATTTCTTTCCAACTTTTCCCTGTCATCCCCTTCAAACACGCGGAAAATGGAGACAATGTATCCAGTAGATGAACTGTTCCCTTTCTTGGCAGGAGTATCCAAAGGAGGTCGAGCTATGGTTGCAACCTTGAAAATATAAAAAATGAGAACAAAAACGTTTGGAATACAAAAGGAAAAATAGGCGAGTAGCCAGTATAGATGAAAGAACAGTTGTAATTTTAGTATATACCTCTCGGCAAAGATGGAAGAAATGATCCCCACAGTAGCCCGTACTACCGGGCTCAAAAATTTCTAAGGCGCTTTTCCGACAGTTTTCCACAAAATCGTTGACGTCGATGCGCATCTTTTGAACCGTATACAATGTCATCATTGGGAAGTCAGCTAAAATTAAATAAAGACAAAAATTCAAACATGATTTTGTTATTTAGAATAATATTTTGTTACTAGCTGCTCTTTTAGGTCACTTTTTCTAGTCGCCCCAAAAATTATTTAATATTTCCATTTCAACTGAAACAAGGCTGGTAATGTATAAAAATTATGAAATATTTTCGAGACAAAACATAGCGGAGTCTACCTGGCACCCTAAATGTCATTTAAACAAATACAATGCCCTATCAATGACAACGAATAAAACTAAGCATTGTTTATTCTCATTCTCATACATTTATAGACACGTCGCATGAGGCACCTATCCATTCGCCTAGGTATTTAATTTTGGATCATGTGTAGCATGTTTATTGCGTTTTTTCATCTTTCCTGCTTTTCTGTTGAAAAAACCAGGAGCACATCAGCCAAGAAAATGGTATAATATGAACATTATGGTCAAACAAAAGACTTTATTGTACATTTACTTACACAGTTTCAGAGACGAGATTTAGTTTTATTGTCTATAAAAATGAAAAGTATGTTATTTTGTTACATGTGTCTGTATGATTACACCATAGAATCATCATGGTTGAGAGGACAATCATAATAAGCCAAGTAGCGTCATCATACATTTTTCTCCCAACCATTCCTAACAAGGTTTGCTTGAAAGCCAACAAAAGAGCCGTAAATATACTCTCCCCACATATTTTATTGTTGCTCATTCATCTCTGAAACAATATCCAACACACTTGACTGGACATTTGGTGTGCAGCTACAAATGCTGTACAAAAGGCAGTTCCAGTGTCACTACCACTAGCACCAATACTACACACCACACGTAGTACATTACTGAATGTCTCAATGGTCCAACTAAAGTCATTTACGCCAGATACATCGAGCGACACGATTGAGTAAGCGAACTAAAAATAAATGACTACAGCCATACTTTACATGTATGTACTTATTTTCCCCCAAACTGCTCCTTTGTCTTCCTCAGGTCATTACTACAACACATTCAACCCACCATCTGCATCGGGTCACAGTTTTATCATTAGTATCAACATCAAGTTCAACCAACATCACCACTGCCACAATCATCAAAACCCATGCTACGCACGTTTTCATGCGACCTACGTAGGTATGCATTATCAGGAGAAAGCATATGACTGACGGAATATGGCAATAAACTCATAGCGAAGCCTCCTGACGCTCAGGTGGTTTTCATTTTTATAATCTCCATAAGAAGCGAGTATTTTCTGATAAAAGAAGTCGTAGTCATGACAATAATGATGTCTATAAAATCATAAAAACCCTTTTATTTATTTTTTACTTCGGCTGAAAAAAGAAAATGTTCGTACTTACAATTAGCCTAGCTAAGTGCTAATGCAAGATGTACTTGTTCACGATAGATGATCATTTTCTGTATTCATGCATAACTCCGATTGAACAAATACGAAAAATATTGTCTATATTGCTTCTGCATATTCTCGGAAGCATGAATTCCTTAACGGGACACTTCATTGCTATTTATATACGCAGGACAGGAAGACCAACATATTCACGTAACATATTTCATGTAACATGGAATATTTCCACGTTAATTCACATTTTTCATGTTTTAGAAAACGAATTCTGAGGTTATCAAAATAAAGACAGAGGAAATATTGTCCGGTGATTACACAGATATTCGTAAAAGGAATTAATTTTTTTAAATTTGAAGTAGTTTCATTAAAAAGTTTTGGATTAATCTTTAGTTAAAGTTAAGTCATTTACAGTTTACCCGCAAGCACCAGTGATCAAAATTATAGTGAAGCACTTTGTAATTTCTGATGTATTTCTTGTTTTGTTCATGGCTTCTCGTGCAAGCTTCTCAACTACCGAATTAACATTCCCCTTAGAAAATTTAAATAAATGCCTCTGACTACACAGCATAATATTTCTTTTCATTGTCCCTTTTTATCTGCTGATGAAAAAAAATTCAATACGATAGAAAGTACCTAACGAATATTTATGAGTAAGAAGTCTAACAACAGAATAACTGTTAAAATATAAATAGTTTTAAGTTCAAAATGTGACAAATAACCAACACATTCTATTAATTTTTTATTCTTATAATCATACTTGAACCTGGAAGGGTAGGAGTAGGGTCGTTAAAACACCAGGGAAATATTTTCTTCATAAAGGTTATGCTGGCCATAAGCATATACATTTGCTGGACACAAAGTACTCAGCTAACTAATTTCTGCTAATGCTGCATCTGCTCATTTTGTAACCGCTGCATTTGGACGTTACATAGAGTATTCATCAATTTTCCAAACCAAAATTGTAGACAAAAGCCGCAAAAAGCAAGAGCTGCTGAATGTATATATACCAGGCTCTAAAAACCGCAAAGCTCCGACTGCATTTAGCTCAAAATCTAATTTGATGATGGGCTATTGTTAATAATGCAGCATCAACTGAAGTTCTTCAATTTGTCTATCCATTGATAAGGGGTGAATGTACCCCTCTCTACGGGCAAGCATAAAATCAACGTTGAATATTTATATTAAACTAGTAGAATGCCCATAAAACTGATGTTTTCTGGAAGTTATACGATTACATATTTCAAAAATAAATTCAAAAGATCTAGAACATTTTATGTTTCTTTGGTCAACCCAAAAAGCAAGCTGTTTCATCGATGACTTTTCAATTTAAAAATTTCCATTACGATTCCCTTCTGTTCCCGTCGATTCCCTGTATTTCCCGCGGACTCCTTTCTGTTCCCGTCGATTACCTGTATTTCCCGTGGATTCCCTTCTGTTCCCGTCGATTACCTGTATTTCCCGTGAATTCTCTGTATTTCCAGTCGATTCCCTTCTGTTCTCGTCGATTCCCTTCTGTTCTCGTCGATTCCCTTCTGTTCTCGTCGATTCCCTTCTGTTCTCGTTGATTCCCTTCTGTTCTCGTCGATTCCCTTCTGTTCTCGTCGATTCCCTGTATTTCCCGTGCATCCCCTGCATTTCCAGTCGATTCCCTTCTGTTCCCGTCGATTCCCTGTATTTACCGTGGGTTCCCTGTCTTTCCCCGTCGATTCTCTGGATTTCCCGTGGGTTCCCTGTCTTTCCCAGTCGATTCCCTGTATTTCCCGTCGATTCCCTGTATTGCCCGTGGGTTCCCTGTCTTTCCCAGTCGATTCCCTGTATTTGCCGTCGATTCCCTGTATTTGCCGTCGATTCCCTGTATTTCCCGTCGATATACTGTATTTCCCGTCGATTCCCTGTATTTCCCGTCGATTCCCTGTATTTCCCGTCGATTCCCTTCTGCTCCCGTCGATTCTCTTCTGTTCCCTTTGAATCTTAAATCTGACTTCAAAT
>JAQFZH010001951.1:0-18547 GCA_034695485.1 Entomobrya nivalis
ATCATTGTAGTAAAAGTTTTCATTCAAAATCCAACCTGACAGACCATTCATATACACATCAGGAGGAAACGCCATTTCCGTGTAATTTGTGCCACAAATATCTGTCCTCCAAAAAAGGACTAAGTCAACATCTTCGAGTTCACACAGGAGAAAAACCCTTTCGTTGCGAAATTTGCGAGATGTCGTTTGCATGCCAGGGTCATCTGAATGAACATCAAAATATTCATAGTGACAATAAAACGTATAGCTGCGAGGTTTGCTTGAAATTTTTTTCTCGAAAACCATATTTGACAAAGCATTTAACAACTCACAGCGGCGAAACGCCATTCAAGTGTACCTATTGTAGTAAATCGTATTCCCATAAAGACCCATTGGGAGCACACATAAAGAAAATCCATTTGAAAATTAAAACTCTTCAATGCAACATTTGCGAAAGAAAATTTGGGTATAAGAGTGATCTCGAATACCATATGAGATCACATACCCAGGAGAAACCTTTTAAATGTGAGATCTGCTTTAAGGCATTTCCGTATGAAAATTATCTAACTACACACAAAAAAAATCGCCATGGGATGAATCAAAGTTAAAACAAGGAAATGTTCTACACCCGAATTTAAGCATTTAATGAAGTATCGCCCTTATTACTAAGCAATGTACTACTTCTGCTTGTATCTATGCATACAATGCGGTATCAATTGTTTGCTTGTTAAGAAATAGATCGTGAAATTACTTTTTTAATTGGGGAGGAACGTGTATTATTGCTAAACGGTGGTTAGCTCAAATTATTATCTAATACTTTGTATAAATTTGTACTGTTATAACAAACAAGCATATTAACTATAATAATTGTCTTTATATATTTATTTAATACAGTGTCGAGAAAAGTTAATTTAACCAAAATATTAATAATTGCAGTTACGTCTACTTCATGTAGTTTTTGATATCGTGTTGCAATGTAACGGTTACATCTTTAATAATAAGGAAAGATATTCACTGAGCTCTAAAAGTTTATGGTTTTATTATGGAAGGTTGCACGAAGGAACTCGAAAATGTAAAAATAGCATATAATTGAAGGATGGATCATTAGTAATTAGTGGACTTTATGAATTTAGTATGAAAGTGTCACTCTAATTATCAGGTGTGTCCGATTGTTGAAATTTTCTGTTTTATTTTTATTATTTTCATAAATATTTTAATAGTATATAATTATGTATTTTTTCTTATCACATTCAAAATTGGATTCCATATTACCCTACTTGCAAAATGAATAATGTAATTTACCTTTAAGTAAACTCAAAAAACCACATTTAAGAGCTTGTATTTAAAATAATGTTTGGAGTAATCAATATTATTTAAAAAGATTAAATCAAAAGCATTCGATTGGATATTTTTGATTTGACAATAAGTCAGTTAAACATTAAATACTCTTGACTGTAGATCCACTAATCGTACCGTTTAGTTTATGATTCCTAATGACCCGATTTGAGTACTCCAGATGTTTGTTGATATGTAATATTTGCACCAAACGTGTATTTTTGGCAAGTTCATATATTATCTGAAATATTTTAACATTTTTCCTTACACTTCAACCAACAAGTGCAAGGCAAACAAAAACTACAGCAACAAGCTATGAGAGCAGAATTGCCCAAACATATGTAAGCATGACTCGAATTATTACAGTTTCCACGCAAGATCTCAGTGGTTTCAGAGAGTGAGGTTAACAGTTTTTAATAGTTTTGATGCAGAATATATTGGCCAAAATCTTTCAGAATTAACAGGGAACAAACATTATGCCCTACAATTGGTTTTATATTTTATCAGCAAGCGCACAACATCAGCATTAACATATTTGTTTTTAAATACGTGATACCATATATTCATTACGAAAAGACCACAACGAAAATTCGGATCGACTTTGATGCGCAGTAAATATTCCGGAGCTTCTAAATTATTAAATTCTATTGCTGTACAAAGGACCGTACACCTATTACTTTCCCTAGCTTTAACGTCAGCCCCAAAATCAACAAGCTTCTGAAGCACTTTTGCTCTTCGTCCACCTACGACTGCACAAAATAATTCCGTCATCCCATATTTAGTTTTTTCATTAAAATTGATATTGCATTTGTTTGCTAAAATACTCAGTGTATCAATTGTCATTTCAATATATTTAAAGGCAATGTGAACAGGGGTTTCGTTCTCATTATTTTTCACATTTGTTTTAAATACACTCACATTGTGAGAAAGTACTTGTAAAAGTAGTTTCACGTGCACGTCTTTACATGAAAAAAGTGAAATATTTTTGATGTCGTTTTCGGAAAGCCTACTGAATAGATATTCTATCATTTGAACCTTTTCATCTAGCATAAATTTTGAATCACGACAGCTGTAATTAAGGCAATTATAAAGAATTTCCAAATCTATATCTGCAGCTTCATTAAATGTGAGACAAATTTGCTCAAAAACTTCATAGTTTCCACGTGTGGCTACCACAAAGTGGGGTAGTGCTCTTCCACCCGTAACATCAAGACTAGATGTAAAGCACACTTTCCCTACTGCTTCTTTGACAATACTCGACGAAATCGGAAATGTTTTTGATCAATTCAGGGCTACAGAAGTGAGATGAAATTAAAATTTGACACTCCAAGTTTGATACATTTAAACAAATTGGTTTTTTCCAGTCAATTTTCGACTTTACTCTTGCTGAGTTGTATATCATTTTTAAAGATGAGCCACTATCTACGAAATGTTTGATAAGACTTGTAAGCCAAGAGTATAAGCCAATCGAAGTCCCCTCTAGACATGCCACTAAATGTGTTTCCCAAGCTTCAGAGCAGTTCAAAATGTTTTTTTGGCAATTTAAGAAGAGCTCAAGTTAGCAAAGTCAATGTATACCAACTCTAACCTAAAGCTAAATTATGCCAAAAAAATTATTACCCGATTCTTGTATTTCGAAATACTGAATCCATATACTCTGGCTTTACTTGAGCTGTCCGCCGAATACAAAAATATTTCCAAATTATAAAGCTGAATTTTCAAAACCTCAGTGAAAAAGGAAGTGAACTGTATCATAAAAAAAGTAAAAAAGCTAGAGTTGAAAATTGTGTCGATATTTAATTTACTGTGAATACTCGTCAATAAATATCATTTGTATGCCGTGGATAAAACGACCAATAATATTAAGCTAATGACATCAGGTATTTGAGACAGAAATGTAGCTAGCCGTTTCAAAGTAAAAGTACTCGAAATCTGTTGAGTAGAAGAACTTGATGATCAATCAGCTCCAAAACCAATTTTATCAAGTGTTCTATTTTAAACGCAAACAATTATTATAAGTACACTAACTAACGAAAAACTTAATCTTTAAAAGCGACCGTTATAGAATTTATTGCATGATTTTAATTCTTAATCCTTTTTTCATCATATAATCATATCATATGATGAAAAGCTATTTCATATTATAATAGCATATCATAATAGCTTAAAACAAAGATTAGATAGAACATATGCATTAGACTTGTCGCAAACAATATTCGTTGTTTTATTAGGAAAGCTTGATCTCAATTTCAAATGGTTTTGGAGAAATTCACACTTTGTTTAATCCTGTTCAGCATTTTACACGTAGTGAAAAGCGTCGAAATAAATTCAAAGTGTAGTAATACAAATAAAATAGGCGGAACAAAATACATTTATGAAGCTCAATAATAAAAACGAGTAGTGAAAGCCCTAATCCTGACAGCCCGATAAGAAAAACAACCAATATATTTCCTTTCATGGTAGGCTTTTCAAGTGGAATATCCGGGTATTCAATTTTATCAGAGGCGAAAGCAATAATACTTTGTAACCATTTAAATATTCCTGACTGTGGGGCAGTCAAAGCCCGCCTTATAACGTTGAGAGGGAACATCCCATGTAAAAATATTTCAATTGCTTTTGTAGCAAATGATTCTTGACCAATGTTTGAATAGGAATTTTCACTGAAAAGAAATTTTGAGTAGTGTTTACTAAGATATCGTGGTAGCAACCAAGCTGATTTTTCTGAACATTCTTTTAACTCCTTATATATCAAATTTGGCTGGTTGTCAAAAAAGTTTTCCTCGAGCACTTTGTTCCATCTCTCCCGATAGTTATCATACAATTCAAAACCGACAATTGTGGCTTCTAACTTTGGTGGTTTATTGCCTTGAGACAATGGGCCGTATCCCACTTTTTCAAGTGTATCTAGGCTTTTGAACGGTTCCATAATAAGTTTTACAAGTTTAGAGTGTACAATAGTTGATAAAAGTATCTCTAAGGTTTTGTTTTTGCTTATTGGATTGTTTTGTTTAGTACTAATAAAGGTGTTCTGGCCTCTAATTGCCAAGTAAAATAAATTAGCTTCTGTAAAGCCTTGCACAAATGCACGCTTGTAATTCACAGAATATATTTCGATAATGTCGGTTTTTGTTTTCACCAGATGAATATTTTGCAGATCTTCAGTCCAATTTTTGAAAAACATTACATAATGTCTTAACTCATCTACTTTGCTGTAAAGTGTAAAATTGTCACGAATGAGTTCTTCGACAAATCGATAAGGAACGAGTTGTCTAGGTTTTATGATGTTGTAAACATTTGTGCTTTTATAAGCGTTACTGAGTACCAAGCCTGCTATTAGTGTTCCACCAATCATAAGCCGATACCGCGGGGACATATTAATGCTTGTGGGAAACGGATCTCCTTGTTCTACAAACACTTTTGTCAAATAAAGCAGTTTCCGGGCACATTTTTCTTGACTTGTAAATATCTTTTCTTCGGATAAGCTCATTAAACCAAGCACAAGAACGAAAACCGCAAGGCATAGATTTATCCAAATGTATTTGTCAAAAACTTTCCAAAACTCATCGAAGGCAAACGAGCTATACCCTTGACTTTTACAAGTGATGAAGCTAAGCGGACTAAGGGTATTTGTGATTTGTATGAGGGCATCTGGGTCAAACAACGCACCACTTTCTACCCAGACTCTATTTGGAACAATATACTTCTCTTCATAACTGGAACCGTTTCCCAAGATATCTTTTAAAAGTAATGCAAACACAAAAGCTAAACGATTTTTTGTTTCATGATCGACGTTTCTTGCTAATTTAGGTGTAATAAACTGAGCCAATGGAAACATGTTACTTGTTTGGGTTAAGGATTTGAAGTAAACAGGAATTTTTTGTATCCACTGACCAATACCCTGTTCGGATGCGAATTCCCATCTGGTTGGATAGTCATTCATTACGTTTGCAATTGAGTGCAATGTCATTGTTTGAAATTCTATTTTAATTTCCCTCCAGGAATTATACCACTGTGCAGTTGGTATTATTGCACGCATTCTTTTAATCTGGCAAAGAGACCCTAGCAGATGTTTTTGACTACATGCCGAGTAAGCTGGTAAGAGTATTTCCGTGACCATTTTGTAACTAGAACCGACTACGGGGCCCCAATTTACGGAACCGCGGGCATATTCCCATTCTCGACTGATCCATGAATGTAGTTTATTAAATTTGGAAAGGTGCGATTCGTCGGAGCTGACGAAAATGTTTAAAGGCGGTACTACACTCGGAGGAAACTTAAATCTATTGAACCATGTTAAATCAAATATCTTAGTAAGCATTCCTGTTAAGAAAGCATGGTTTGGCAAGAACAGGTCCACCTGGATTTCACATTGCCATGGTTTTGAAGTCCGAACGAACTCGTCTCTATTTAAGTTAACACAAAAAGCATTGTTGGATTCCTTATCGCCTATATATGATGGACTAAAGAGTTGAGACTTAGGACACCAGTGTGCAGAATAAATTAAATTCGTCCCGTTTTTAATGTAATTGTATTTTTTTGGTGCCCAGATCAGGTTCATAAGAAAGTTTTGGTCGGAATATTCTATCCCGTGTGTAAGCAAGGCTAAGCCGAACTGTCTGAGAATAATTGGTGTATAACTTGGTAAACTCAAGTGTACTCCTTGGAAATTATTTACAACAATTAGGCACCTTTCATCTACAAACTTTTCTAAAAGTTCGTTTAAATTGGTAAGAGAGAAATGTTTCGAGCTAATGAAATTTTCCCTGTATTGTTTAAAAATAGCTTGTATGGAATCTTCACGATCCAATTTATCAGTATCGAGTTCTTTATTGAGTTTATTGAAGTCAGCGTAATAACGAAATGTCTGGTAAAAATTGTTGGGATCCAAGTTTTCCAAGGATGTGACGTTGATAAAAAACTTGACTCTTGGGCGATTTATTTCGTTAGCGACAGTTGCATATGCCTGAATATATAACAGACTATATACAATGTTAAATATATACATTTTGAATGTTATAAAGTTCACACTTAAAATATGTATACTAAAATATGTCCTGAAATCGGCTCGGTTTGGTTTTTAATGTTGAAAATATGTTAACTGTCTAAAAATTTCCAAGTTTTGGTTTCTTTCACGAGCGACAGGCTTTTCATTCCATGACACCCATGTGTTGGAGTGTGACTCTTCTGTGGTTATTCAGCCGTTTGTGGAATGTTTCGAGATAATAAGATTTTCGTAATTGTGGACGTACACGGGTTGTCTTATATTTTGGCTTGCCTAATGCCAAGCTGCCTCTTATAAAAAGTGTATAACTCAAAACATTCCTTATTTCTTCTGAAAGCAGCAATTGGTTTACCAATTTCGACAATAAAATCCTTCACTAAATTTTTGACAAACGGAAAGCTTTTAAGGAACTTTAATTTTCGACGACTCAGAAGTTGAAGGAAAATAACTACGACTAAATATAACTAAATATTTGACGTAGTTCAATAAAGCAACCAGTAGACATTAACTTGGTAGCTTTCTGAGTTGAACTGACGTGTCCTGGACTAAATTCCATAACTTACAAGCCTCGTATATCCGGTCGTAAGACTTTGCTCGACTGAGTCAATACCCGCCAGACATTTTTCATCTGTTAATCACCAATCTCTTTTGGTTTTAGATGTTGGATAAGATTAGGACAACACCAATGCATAAATTTATGCACGTTGCCAGCCAATTCCTCCAAGAGCATCTATCAAAACGTGCCAATTCCTCCCTGAGAAAATTACTTCCCACTGGTTACTTTTAAACGTGAATTTAGATCAGTAAATCATGGGTTCGTGTAAGTTAAGTACTGATTACAGTGTTGGGTTGTAATAAGTTAGGTTAGGTTTGGTTAGGTTATATACTAATGGAAGCCTTGTGTTATGATCAATTGGTGGCAAACAAACTTGAGAATATGCTTAGGAAAGAATGGTGTCTGGGGCGGCAAAAGGCGTAGTCGAATAAAGTCCCAGTCTTTTACTGTCCCAGTCGCGAACTGACCCGCAATCGTTTATCCTACTTTCTTATTATTAAGCGAAATATAGGCGTGCATAACTTAGATTATCTTGCTTTATTGGCTTGGGTTTAAACGTGTCCTATGATATATATTTGTTCAATTTTATTCTTACCAAAGGCTACATAATCAATAACCGGTTCAAATTATAATGAGGTTTGACTAAAGCAGTAGTTCATGTTGAATAAAAAAAACAATTACTCTTCTTCTTCTTGGATATCATAAAAGCTATGCCGAATAACAAAGAAACCACGGAAAAAACTTTAACTCTAATTCTATAATGGTTTAAATTTTGCTCATGGAATGTCACCACATAAATGTTCTTCAAGACATATTTTTTCGTTATTCAAAAACAATAAAGTAAATTGCTAACATTTGCAATAATTATGCGACAAAATCAGTATGTGTGGATTTTAGTACATTTAATTTTTTTCATCAGGGCATCATGACATAAAGAACAAATAGAGTGTTTTTCAAATACATAAGTAGGTAAAGGATTACAAATGTATGTTTTATAGGCAAAAAATTAAAATTATTAAAATTAAAATTATCAATTCAACTGTCCATGGGGATATTCAATATTTTCTTCAGCTTCATAATATAATTTTTATAACTACAAGTTGCAAGAAACTTGCAAGTTGGTCTAAAACTTGCAAGTTTCCCACGCTATCTGCACCTATTGTTGGGTGAGAATATCTTAGCGCATATCTTTATGAACATTTATGTGGTGGTTTTTCCAAAGTAGAATGTAAGACATGGAGTTAAAGGTTTCACATGATTTCCATGTTATTCGGCATGGCTTTAATGATGTCCACCTGGATAATAAGAAATTATTATTGTTCATCTTATAAAAACTATTGCCTCAGACAAAACTCATTATAATCGGAATTGGCTATTGAGATTATATAGCCTTTTCGTAAGAATGTAATTAAAAAAGTTATATATCATATGACCTGTTGAAAGCTAAGCCGATATAACAAGATAAGCCTAGTTTTGCACGCGCCAATTTGGCTTACAATAATGATAAAGTAAGATAAACGAGGCTTGGAAGCTATGGAATTTAGTTCTGTACACGTCAGTTCAACTCAAAGAAGCTATCAAGTAATTGACTACTGGTTTCTTTATCAAAATACGTCAAATATATATTGAACACGTAGTTCTTCAACTTTTACGAGCCGTTGAAATTTAAAGTTGCTTAAAAACTTTCAAATTGTCAAACACTTTAGTAAAATATTTTATTATCGATACTGGGGCACTTTTTTAAAGTATTGGATGAACCATACTTTATTTGGGTTCAACATAAGCCACCAACTAAATAACAAAGAAATATTTTCAGTTATATGCCTTTTATTACAACAGGTAGGTCGGCCATAAACAAATCAAATTTTTACACAACCCAAACAGTGCAAATACGAAAATATTTTTAACTCGAAACATTACACAAACACAGCATAGTGACACATTTCAAAGTGTGATGGGATGAAAAGCCTTTTTTACCTCCTGAAATACCTTGACACTGTTCAAACATTTTACACATTTTCAACATGGAAAACTAAACCAGACCGATTTCAGCATATTCCTGGACATATTTCTGTGTGAACTTTGCACTATTCAAAATGTATCCAATTGGCGTGGTTTTTTGTCTGTTACATGTCCAGGCGCATGTTACCGTCACCAAAACAATAAATAGCACAATAGGCAAATATTTTATCAACCTAACCTCCTTGGAAAACTTGGAACCCAACATATTTTACCAAGCATTTCGAGATTACGCTGACTTCAATGATGTCAATACTGAAAACAGTGATCGTAAAGATTCCATACAAGCTATTTTTAAACAATATAGTCAAAATTTTATGGACTCGAAGCATTTGCCGATTACAAGTTTAAAAATAGGTTTAGAAAATTTTGGAGATGACAAGTGCCTTATAGTCGCCAACAATTTCCAAGGAGTAGACTTGGATTCACTAGGCTATGCGCCAATTGTGCTCAGACAATTCGGCTTGGCCTTGCTTACATATTATTTAGAATATTCCGACGAACCCTTGGTCATGAACTTAATCTGGGCACTAAAAAATTACAATTACATAAAAACTGGTACTACAACAATTTTTACTGATGGGTATAATTTTTATTCTAAACTCCCATGTTCCAATTCCCGACTCTTTATTCCAACACATTTAGGTAGGGGAAGGAATAGCTTTTGTGTATATTTGAATAAAGATGAGTTTGTACGAACATCAAAACCCTGGCAATGTCAAATTCAAGTGGACTTGTTCATGCCAACTCATACATTGCTAACAGGAATGCTTACTAATATATTTGAGCAAAGAGGGCAATTTAGTTTCCCACCAAGTGTGGTGCCACCTTTAAACATTTTCGTCAGCTCCGATGAATCATACTTTTCCAAGTTTAATGAACAACCTTCATGGATAAGTCGACAAAGACACTACGACCATCGTTCCGGATATTGGGACTCTAGCTTTGACAGTCCTAACTTCGACATGGTCACGGAAGTACTGTTGACAGCCTCTACAGCTTGCAATCATAACCATCTGCTAGGGTCTTCTTGCAAGATAAAAGAATTGCGTTCTTTAATACCATGTTCACGTTGGTTGATGCCCTGCAGAGTAGTGACAATAGAATTGCAAACACTGGCATTGAAATCAATTGCAAAATTTATCAACGATTATCCAACCTTATGGGAATATGAATCTCTAGGCGTTATCGGTGGAAAAATTTATGGTCACTTGAAATCCTTAACTAAGTCCAGTACCAAACTTCAACTGGCTCAGCTTATTACACCCATATTAACAAAAAATGTCGATGATGATATCCAAAATCGGTTAGCCTTTGTGTTTGCACTGTTTTTAAAAGATATTTTAGGAAACGAATCCAGTTTAAATGATAACGAATATATAGTTGGGAATGAAATCCTAGTTACTAGTGATGCAGTGCTAGAACCTCAGGCTCTCTTACAAATCACAAATAACCTCAGTCCGCTTAGCTTTATTACTTGTAAAAGTCAAGGCTATAGCTCCTTCGCCTTCAATGAGTTTTGGAAAGTATTCGACAAATATATTTGGATTTGCATGTGCATTGCGGTTTTCGTTCTTGTGCTTGTTTCTTTGAGCCTATCTCGAGAAAATATATTTGAAAGTTCAGAAAAATTTATTCGAAAGCTTATGTTTGTCATAAAAGTGTTTGTAGAACAGGGAGATCCGTTTCCGACTAGCATTAGCATGTCCCCGAAGTATCGAATTATGGTTGCTGGAACACTAATAGCTGGCTTGGTACTCAGTAATGCTTACAAGAGCACTAATGTATACAACATCATAAGACCTAGACAACTCGTTCCTTATCGATTTGTCGAAGAAATTCTTCGTGACAACTTCACTATTTACAGTAGGTTAGGACACTTGAAATATCACATCAAGTTTTCAAACAATTGGACTAAAAGTCTGCAAAATATGTATCCGGTAAAACTAGCGCCGTATATAATAAAAATTAAAAGGGAGAATGAAGACAATCCGTACATATTTGGTCAAACCGAATCTATAACATATTTGTGGAAACACGGTCATCATTATAAAGATCCTGCTGCTTGTATATATTATGATCAACTGAGAAAAAACAAAACCCCGGAAACACTTCTGGCAGCTAATGTACATCCCAAAATTGCGAAAATAATTTTGGAGCCATTTGAGAACCTTGGCACACTTGAAGCGGTTGGGTACGGCCCAATATCAGAAGGCAATGTACAACCGGACTACCACAATTGGGAACTGCATCTAAGTTATGAAACGAGATGGGAAAATGCGTTCAGAGAAAACTTTTTTGACAATCAGGCAAAATTGATATTTGACGAATTGAAAGACTGTCCAGAAAGATCGGCTTGGGTGCTACCTCGATATCTTGCAAAATACTACTCAAAACTTCTCTTAAGTGAAAGCTCCTACTCAAACATTGGAGAAAAATCATATTTTACACAAGTAATAAAAATACATTTGCAAGGTGGCATCCCTCCCAGTATAATTAGACGTGCTTTGGCTGCCCCGCAGTCAGGAATTTGTGAATGGTTACAAAACTTAATTGTTAGTGGTTTTGAAAAAATAGAATACCCGGAAATTCCGCCAGAAAAGCCTACAATGAAAGGAAATATATTGGTTCTTTTTCTTATTGGGCTTTCGGGATTAGTGTTGTCCCTATTTATTTTTATTATTGAAATGCATCAAGCTATTTTGCACAGTTTCTTTAAATTTTATTACTATCTGTTGAGTTCAGTTAGACGTACTCGTCGTGTAAATGTATTCGATCAAAATCCAATTTGATTTAACGCGACATCTCAAAAGTCACACAGTAGAAACTCCATTTAAATGTGATTTGTGCCATTAATGTTTTGCTGAAATTGAAAACTTTACAAACGACAGAAGAAGGGTAGAACAAATATTAAATGTAGAGCGATAAAAACTCGTAAGTGAACGCCAGTATTTCAGAAAGAGCTGACTACGATAGCTTTAGAATTTTCGACAGGATACGTTCATTTTAATCTGTTTTACGAATACTTATGTTACTACGTTCTGTTAATGAAATTATAATTACTTATTCAATTTTGTAATCTTGTATTAATGATAGTAGATGCACATCCTTGGCAGTTAGTTTTTCTGCAAATTAGTACGGAAATAAACATATAATGTAAGTTTAGTGTTCCTTAATTAAATATATTACTAATGTACTTTTACGGTTATAAAAATATTATAGTTATGAACTGTGAATTTAATTTTTTTTAAATTTAACGGGCTGCACATAATAGCTATAGACTAATAATGTGCATTTACTAAGTTTGTAAAACGAATTTTTAACATTATAAGACGATCTTTATCAACGAATAAATGTTTGGCGCAGTCAGTTTAGAAGTTTGTGTGTTCGCTTTATGAAAAAACGAAATATTTATTAGTTAGGTCAGCCATTTGTAGCTGCATATGATTAATCAAAGTAATTATCTCATACATAAGAATAAATGTTAATACCGATAAGTAATACCATGTTCCTTTTGGCCCTAATTGTCTTTATATGTATTTACTTTAAATGTAAACAATTGTACTTTTATTATTTATTATTATTTACAGAATTTCTAGCCTTTGTCAGCGTCTAACATACGAGAAAACCGTTCTGCTCCATAGGCTCCATCAGAAACAACTGAGCATCAGTTAATTTTTTTTAAAGGCATGAGTGCTCAGATTGTGTACTGTATTATTCATGCATTATACAGAATCTCCCTATTTGACATAAATAGTTCATAGCAATAAGGAAACGTAGCAGACAGATAATACTTTGTTTTCGTATCACTTGATCAAGTTGTGTGAAAACTGTTGTAAATGAATAATGCACTGAGTCATTGAAAAATGTATAGCTTATTGGACTATATTGCAGTAATAACTCAAGAGTATCCGGGTCGGTCTAATGAAGGGTCATTACATTTCCTGGTATCAGATCAATCCTGGAACAAAATGGAAACATAAGTTAAAATATAACAATATGTATTAGTGATGTAGGACAAAGGTTGATTTTTCTATATGCATGCTCAAAATAATGGAAGGTCGCTTGGTTTAGCCTTCGAACAAATGGAGAAAAATATAATATCCCGTTTTGCCTATTCAACACAACGAACTAGAGTAAATGCTGAATTGTGTATAAATCATTGTTGGATTTGGTACAATACTGTTGCATATGATATGCAATGCTTGCACTTCTACGGCAGACATTATCATTATCAAAACATCATCTATCGTATGTCAAGTATAACGAATCTCATACACAAAAAATCATACGTCTAACATGAAAACGATCATTCGTGCTGTTATTTCGTACTTGTCTATGTTCACATGGTTAGAGAATATCTTATCGTTATCAGCTGATAGTTTTGAGTACTGAATTTTTAGACGTGCTAGTAAACCACTTACACGATCTCAGGGTGAATTTTTCAAGAAAATTGCCAAATTAAACGTTCGCAAATTTGAAACCAATTTAAAGCAAATTATTTCTCTAAACTTGAGATTTGCTTACCCAAACTAATGTGTTAAGCTCAAAGTATGGAAGGACTTACAGAATTAACAAACAAAGTTAATATGCGGAGAAGCATTCATGAAAGCTAATTTTGAATAACTTGCGCCTTCATGCACTGGTTTATGATGAGGAATCCTTATTTTTATTAAGGTACTTATGTTCGTTAACAAGAGAAGTTTCAATCTCACAATTTTTGTTCAATTTGGAGTACTACATTTATTTGACTGGAAGAGGCGCACCATACTAGACTATAGATAAACTCGTTGGTTAGTATATACGGTTCGTGCAATAATTTTGTTCTGCTCAGACTCTCCAGCTTTTTGTGTGAATATAAGTTTTATGTATAGAATGCATTTACGTAGGTTTCAGAATGATAAAAGTTGATATTTTTGCATTGAAATATTATACTGGTGCATAAAACGAATAAAACCACATGTACGGTAGTTTTATTTGCATTTCAATTTATAATAAAAACACGGACCTTCAAATTGGCTCCAGTTGTATTTGCTTACGTGTAACTTTGGTTATATTCCACTAGTATGGATGCAAAACCACTGATTTAGTAAAATGCATCATAAATACCCACAATATTTGACGCAGGCAAATTCAGCCGTGCACTGTCAAACTCAACATAAATAAAATTGTTCAGTAAATAAAAAGTACATTTGTAGACTTCATAAAGACATTTTTGTAATGCTGTGTGGCTATAGGAAATTTGGATACTTTATTCAGCCTGATGAAAACAATCACTTTTTAATCTATTACTCATAAACTTACAATAAATATTATTAAGATATAAAGGTTCTTATTTTAAGAATTATGTACACTTTACAGTCATTTTTAAAACTTGCAGAAAATTTCTTCAAATGGAACAAGCCCAATTCGGATATATCTGTTTAATTGTTTATGTATTTTACGTTTTTGAAACTTGACTCTAAACTAACAATAAGTTTTGTTATTGCATCATCAAGCATATTGCATCAAAACTACAATAAAAAGTAGCCTTTTATAAATTTGAACTTGTTTAGCTGTGTAAGATTAAGAGATTCACAAATTATTTATTATTTATTTAATTATTTGGGTTGTCGACGCTATTCTCCTGTATGAAGTCTAATGTGTCTCCTTAAATTGCTTATGTGAGAAAATCGTTTTTGACATAGATTACAATCCTGGTGGTTTATTTTCAAATGTACTTGCTTCACATGTACTCGCATATTTCCTGCATTCGAAAACGTTTTTCCAAATTGGGAGCAAATGTGAGACTTTTCTTCGCTGTGAACTTTCATGTGCTTTTTTAGGTAATCTAGTGTGGCAAACATTTTATTACACAGTACAGCTGTGAGGTTTATGAGAATTGTGCGTTGTTTTTTCATGCCTTGTAAGTTTGCCTTTCTGGGAAAACGCTTTGTTGCAAATGCTACAGTTGTAAGGCTTTTCCCCAGTATGTGCTTGAATGTGCACTTGCAGGGCTTTGTGTGATGAAACGAACTTCCCGCACAAACTGCATTCGAAAGATGTCTCAGCTTTATGGATATTCATGTGCTTCTTCATGTCCTGCTTATCCACAAAACGCTTCCCGCAATCTGGACACCTATATGGTTTGATTCCTTTGTGTATATTTTGATGTGTTCTCAGCTTAGGTTTTTCAGCAAACGACTTTTTGCAAACATTGCATTGGAAAAGTTTTTCGCCAGTATGACTTGCATAGTGACGTTTTAGGGCAGAACTTTGAGAGCATGAGTAGTCACACAGTGTACAAAAATATGGGGTTTCTCGAGTATGAACGAACAGATGAGAGTTTAAATTAGCACTGCTTCGAAAACGCTTCTCGCAAAAGATACACTGAATTTCAAAATGAGCATATTTGTGACATTGAAGGTAAACTTCTTTTGAGAATTTTTTGCCACATACTTCGCACTTATGCGGTTGCTCGCCAGTATGAGCTAGTAAATGTATTCCCAAGCTTTTACTGTGAGCAAATGTAGACTCACATTTGTTGCAAGAATATGGGCGTTCCTTTGTATGAGTGTGGAGGTGCTGTTGAAGATGACGATCAAGTTTGAAAGTTTTACTGCAGAACAGGCAATTAAATGGTCGTACGTCTGAATGTGTAACTGTGTGATGATTTAGCCTCTCTCTGCCTGGAAATTGTTTGTTGCATATTGAGCACTGGAATTTTCCCATTGTTTCTGGGTCAAAAGTTTATTGCTTTTTTAAGAATAATTTTCGGCATTATTTAATAAGTTTAAATCTTCTATAGGAAAGCTATAATTCTATGGCACTAACTGAACCGAAAAAAATGACTTTTGCTTAAGACTTCCTAGACTTAACACACTTATAGTGTTGATTGTGTTCAAATTTAAATTAAATTTAAAAAAAGTAAAATTACATAAAAAATGAATTTAAACTTTTTGTATTAACGGAAATAATAAGCATCACTTTAGGATCCGTGCTTGTATTACAAATGTGCACAGACCAATTTCAGTCCGTTTAATGTGCACCATACTCCACCAATGATATTTTGTACGCATGCATGCGAAGGATTGAGTTCTTATATACATTTCAAACGTGATAATATCCGTCGTGTTTTAAATGGTTTTAATAAGTCCGCAACACATTTCTATATAACATTTAGCCACTGCATGTGCGCAGTAAAGCAAGAAGAAGTGGTATGTCTTATGTACTAAGGTAATGTAAACGTTATTTTGAAGTACCTAACGATTCATTGTAAAGGTAATGCATGCATACGTGCCGGAGTGAGTAATGCAAATGAAATGCAGGTATAAATACAGTAATACAATGAAAAACTATACTGGTAAACAAGTCTTGTACGTTATGTTGCTTACGTGACAAAAACTTCGGCTTAATACCTACACTGAATGAAAACCTAAAAATTTCCTCGTCATATTATTTAGTAATTGGTTAGATGTTAGATTAAATTATACGGGCTCGATTTCTTAAGTTTCTTGTACTTTTGTGTTGTGTAGATTATCAAGGATCAACAAGGGTAAAAACTGCTATAACAATACTCTAAATAGAATATCTCTTTATTTGCTCTACCAATTTTGAAAAGTACACAGCTTAAATAAAGATGCGAAATGCTTATAATTGAAGGTGGTTTCGTGTCATTAATCGTTTTTGTGTAAATACAAGAACAACAGCAGTTAGTAAATACCAACGAAGACCAAGTAAATATTAGATCACAGTGTAAACCGGTCCTCACGCGTAAATGCCATACATTTTATGAAAAACATCTGCCAAACGTATTTACGTTTTGGGAAGCAAACCAACCACTTCAGCTTTATTTTTCATTAGCAACTTAAGTCCCAAGTTAAAAAATCATAACTCACCATAAACATCAATTTACAAGAGTTTACTTCAAAAATTCTTTGTAGTCCATTTTAGTTGCCATTTCATATGTTTGGTTATGCAATGGCTTCATTAAAATTAAAATGCGACTCTTGTGACAAAGTTTTTAGTTCAAAGTCTGGTTTACACGCGCATTTCAACATTCAATGCGTATTTTGCAATCAAACACTTCCCAGTATCACTCAACTTTGTACCCATTTTCGATTTCATATTAACGAAACTCCTTATTTTTGTGATTTGTGCGATAACACGTATACCGCAATTTCCAGTTTGAAAAGTCACATAAACTGTCATTCCAACGAGAAGCTGTTCCATTGCAATGTTTGCCAAAAAGTGTTCGCTTACAAATGTGCTCTTAACAGACACAGGTTGCTGCACACTGGAGTAAGAGAATTTAAGTGCAATAATTGTGACAAGGAATTTGTGCAAAAAGCCCATTTAGAACGCCACCTGAACACGCATAAAACAGAAACGGCGTTCAAGTGCAATTTATGTCAAAAGTTTCTGTGATCGCGAGCATCTCTCAAGGATCACATTCAAGCGCATACTGGAGAATTGCCATATCGCTGTACTACCTGCAACAAATCTTTTCTACGAAAAGGTCATCTTAGGAGACATGAAATGGGACACATGAACATCAAACGGTACACCTGCCAAATATGCAACAAGAAGTTTGCAGACAAATTCCATTTTAACCGGCATGCGTCCATCCACAATAGTTTACAACGGTATTCGTGTGAAATATGCACGAAATCGTTTAGTGATCAGAGCAACTTAATTCGCCATGTTAAAACAGTTCATCATCAAATAAAGGAGCTCGACTGCAAGTTATGTGGTAAATTATTTTCCGCGAAGTTTGAGCTGGTGAAGCATATGAGAGTTCATACAGGTGAAAAACCTTTCAAGTGCCCGATTTGCTCTACTGCTTTCGCACTATTAGGTAACTTAAACTGTCATAATGCTGTGCGTCATCCATGAGCAAGTAGGACAGTTGGCTACATAAACTTGATATAAAAACATGAACTAATTGTGTATCATCGCGACATTAATACGAAAGTTAACAGTAAATTGCGTGCACTGTATTGCTAAATCGTTGGAATCATAGTAAAAACTTCCGATAGGTTTTTAAATATTTACTGTTTTAAAATTTTATTCACAATTAATTACCAGCTTTCTGAGTTTACGCTTAGATACGAATATGTACACTTTTGTTAAAAATTCTGTAATACATTCAATAATTTATATATAATGATTCTTATAGTAAGCAAGTACTAATTTGTGAGCATAAATTGAGTTTAAAAGTAAAATGGCCTCACGTTTCCATGCTCTTTTCAAGCGTATCATGATACAATATTTTATTTTTAACGTTTAAATTCAAAAATGATCATGTTTCCACGAGTTTTAATTTTAAGTATAGTAATGAAATACATTTGTTGTGTCAAAATATGAATTGTAGGTATATTTTCGATAAATGACTTCGTGTATACTGTCCACAACAGCATGGAAATATACGTAGCCAGATACATTGTATTTCTTTGCCTTATATATATTTTTACTATTAGAAGACTTCATAAATTTAAAAACTTGTCATTTATACAATGTTTGCAATGAAATAAATTTAAAAACTTGTCATTTATACATTGTTTGCAATGAAATAAATTTTAAAACTTGTCATTTATACAATGTTTGCAATGAAATAAATTTTAAAACTTGTCATTTATACAATGTTTGCAATGAAATAAATTTTAAAACTTGTCATT
>JAQFZH010001952.1:0-18547 GCA_034695485.1 Entomobrya nivalis
TTCATGCCAACAAACATCATCTCTCAATTCACCATCTCTCTTGCACTGTGCATTATCCTAAACCATCCCAACAATTAGAAATCTCATTCCAGGACACTTTACTGTTCAAAATCTACAACACATAGGTCAGGTCACGGCGGAAACACTAATAGCATTTAATATATGTACATAAATATTTAAAACAAGTGAAATTGAATTGTTGTTGTTTTGTTAGTCACGTTTTCCGATCCAAGCCATTTCAGAAAATAATCTAGAATTTTAATAAAAACTACCCAAAATAAACCTGGCTAGTCTCGATTTTGACTTGGAATTTAATATATTTAGCAGTCCTTACTTTGCGCCTCCTTACCCTAACTCCTAAAAATAATAAGATGTTATAGTAAAACTACGCACAGTTTGGCATGCTAAATGAATTTAAAACTCAGTAGTACCATCATCCTCGTCTTCGTCATCACCATCATCTCCATCAGCCTCAATTTTTATACGTTTGGAATTTCCTTCATCATCCTCTTCTTGCTTACGCTTCTCAGGGAGCTCTGTTTGCTCTGACACACCATTTTCCTTTATTAAAGGATCATTTGATTTTGGAACTACATTTCCATTAATGCGAGGGTCAGTTGTTGAAGAAACCAACCCGTAAATATTTCCATTTTGATCTAACACTTTTTTTGGTGCAGAATGATCAATTTCATTCGGGACCAATGTTCCAACTGGAATAGGAACATCGATTGGGGATGTAAGCAACTCATAAATATTTCCGGTAAGATCAATTTCTTCTTTTGGAATTGAATTCGAGGTCCCAGCGGAGTTAACTGTAGAAACCGCTTCTCCGAAGACAGCATTAACATCGTGACCATTCTCCTGAAAAGTGACAGAAACATTAAATCCATTAAACATTTTAGTAACAAAGAGTAAATCGAATTTATGTTTAAGTTTTAATGAGCAAGAATTGACTTACGAGTATGTTCTTTTCGTCAACGAGTAAATCTGGTAGTGGTATTATCTTGTCAATCGTGACGTAACCCTTGAAATCAACATTCTGTAAATATTTAAAATAGGCATTTAATTATCATCTAAAAATGTACTCTTCACATGTACATGTGAAGAGTACATTTTGAGTGTCAGCTGATCTGACAGTACAATATTATAACAAAAAGAGCTTACCATATCCGCCACAATTGTAAGTGGAATGCGGTCGAAGGGATAATCCACCCTAATTGCCATGTTCAACTCCTCCATAATCTTGTTGATAAAAGAGGGATAAATTATGCTACTCATTTTGTTTACGATAGATTTTTTGAAGTTTAAAGGCTTTTAAGAATATTTAGAAAATGGAAACAAAATTTACTGGGTTTCCTAAAACTTTAAGGACAAGACTGGAATATATTTGGAAAAATATTACTCCAAATTGAATTGCTTCACTGTTCAATGAGATACTGATTCTTACTGATACTAAAAGATCAATTTAGGTGCGTATTTATACTATATGTTCCAGGAAATTAATTTAAACTAGTGAACTTCAAATAAAAAATTGTTTGTAAGACATTTACCCTTTGATCTTGTCTAGACAAGTCACAGACCATGAAAAACTAATGTGAAATGCATTGGATGTAATATGACTTGACATGACAAAAACTTCATCTACCTAAATAACAGGTTCCCATCTTAAAATTTTTGTGAACTACTGTAACATATCAAAGAATGCATACTAATAATTTATTTCGTACTACACACATTTTTCACAGATCAAGGAGATGTAATTAACTTGAAATCACATCACAATTAGTGCACCTTATTGAACAATTTCAAGGAAAATGATCAAGAAATGTGATGATGTGATGTGTAAAATTTTGTATAAAAGAGAATTGATTTCAATTGAATCATCACCAGTCTTCTTAAGTATTTGAACAGAGCAATACATTGTTACTGCATAATAATGAACGACATGACATATCCGAAAGCCTACATCGTTAATGGGAGCCCCCCTGCTCAAAAATTTGCTGCGACTAAAATACGCTTTGAGCTACTTGAACGAGTCTTGTGTATGACATTTAATTTTCTAATTAATGTCGGGAAAAATGAGCCAATATATGCAAACAGATTTGCATGTATGCTTATGAAACGCCTCCTTACTTATTTCAACAATGAAGAATTTGTGGAGAAACTAAAAATCAATCATGTAAGTTTATTATACATCAAAGAGGTATTAAAATAATTGTAAAGCGATCAACTTATTATATTTTAATTTGCGTATAATTTTCTCTCTATTTTGCAGATAGTAAAGGCCTACCTTGCAGATAAGCTGAAGAAAACTGAGCTTCTCTTATCCACAACTTCCGCCCTCCAAGATACAGCTCTTGAACAGCAGGAAAGAAATCTTATAATAAACTACCCATCCCTTTTCCTAATCGAAATGCTGGTTAATAGTGATCAACAGCCGCTGCTGGACCTTGTTTTTGGAACAAACCAATCGAACAATTCAGAAACATTTTCTATCAAAGAGCGCCTTGATAGCATCGACACCTACTTGGTAGATTTACTGGATGACCTGGCAAAACGCAACAGAAAATCAATGAATAGTTATAGTTCCAAAGTTTTCGCTGCGCTTGCAATTAGAAATGCCTTCACGGAACTCCTCACCGAGAGGAATAAAAGAGATAAGGATTCCGTAAGATATTACACAAGATTTAAAATGGTAATGAATGGTGTAAGATTGAAAGTTTATGTCTATTGTATGTTCTCTTTAAAGACTACCTTGCAGTATCTCCAGAAGAAACAAGTTGACCTTTTTAACTACTGCCAATCCACACTACAGGTTGGGAAAGGAAGTATGGAGGAGAAAATTTTCAACGTCATTGAGCAGCACCCAGATATTTTTATGTGCACAAGTCTGCTTCACGTTAATTTGGGTTTCATGCTTTTAGAGTTAATCACTTCTTCTGACCAGCACATTGAGGAACTTCCATCCGATTACATAGAGGACTTCAATTACTCTTACGAGTCTTCTTTTTAATGGTAAGATTAAATGAGTAACACTTGACACACAATGATTAGAAATATTTTAAAACTTCCAATGTGATTTATTATTTTGACATTTAACAAGAATAAAATTGACATTTAAGAAAACACTATATTTTCCCACGTAGTATGATTCCTCGGAATAAATATCAATCCTCTTAAATAAGCAAATTTTTTCACATTTCCATATTTTCCATTTCCATTGCAAACTAGTCGAAGTGCACCGTTCTCACCGATGTAATTAACCTTTTGAACAAATTTTAATAATAAAATAGCACAATTACTCATAATATTGCATTTGTTGTTCCTACCTTTCGCATAAAATCCAATTTCATATAGCATGTGTCCACATCCACTTGATAATATAGCATTACAAACTCATGTGCAAGATAGTAATTGTGGAAGAGTATGCAGTAATTGGAATTAAACTGGTAATCTGTTTTGAAAGCAAAAGAATGTTTTACAAGCACAAAAAACATATGGTGATAAAATTCCAAAATACGTTTATATCAACTTACGTGTAATATCATCAGTAAGTTTATCCATTCCATTAAAAATACGAAATAAACAAGCCTTAATTGTTTTTGTTGGAATTATGTACTTTGTCTTGGATCTTTCATAGATAAATGTAAAAAGTGCCTGCAAACATTGGAGGTATTCTTTATTTTTTTTACAACAAACTGCACTTACACATTTTAGTGTTGCTTTCACTTTAAGAGCAAAAAAGTTTGCATTGTTCTCACACAATATTTGTAGTGAAAATGCATTGATCATCAAAAACCATTGCAGAGTCTGTGGAACACACTTACAAAGTTTTTTAGCCATTTTAGTACAAAAACAAAACAAATATAACTGTTATTATTACTCCTTTGCACATGTACGTTCTTTGGTAGATTGTATCGAAATAATGAGTATGAAGTTGATGAACTTGAATTGGGCTCACGATATGTAACCTTATAAAATTTACTACAAGCTTGTTGCAGTAAGTTAAAATGTTAAATTTGTTTTGCATCTTGACTTGAGGTGATTAAAGGTGGATAGATGATTCTAGAAAAAAGGATATCGAAAGTATGCAATAATATGTATGTAAATCATCTAGTAACACTGCATGAATTTTGCATTGCATTCATGTCATCAAAGACCTATAGCTACATACTCATCATTGAGAACTTGTTTGTGAGTGTGAGTATAATAACATACCCTGTTGAAGATGCTAATTGATGATCACTTATTAGCACACCATCTACCAATCTTCGTTTTAAAATCTTAATGCACAATGATGTCTCAAAAAAGTTCATCATTAATCTAACAGAGCTCAGCAAATGTCAGGAAGAATGTTTTGCGCCTCTTGGGTTGAGTCAATTTGCATTTGCATTTGCAGAAAACATTTTCTAAAAACCCAAATCAGTAGGTATCCAATAAAAACAATGTAGTACCATGTACTACATTGGTTTTGTACAGTGTAAAGCTGCTGGAAGCAAATAAAATATTTTAAGTAGCTATTAAGGTGTACAAAAATTAAATTAACACGTGCAACTTAAATATGGTAAGGTGTGATAAAATATGTAGTCCAACGTTCTGGCAAAGTTGTGATACTGTAAATGTGGTTTAGTACCGAAAATTAAATGTGGCAAAGTAAAAATAAATTTTGTAATAAATAGTAGTAATAAAGTCGTGAATAAGTAGAAGTAGTAGTTCAAGTACTTCACCACATAAAGTCATCTAATTTTGTGTTCTGAAGTAGTAGAATAAAAATGGTGTTAAAATCCAAAAAAATTGTGGTAAACAACCAAATACAAGTATTAAAAATTACTTTAAGTGTCAGAATGGTACTTCATAAGATTGATGGATGATGGGGATAAAAAGTCTGTCTGGTCGTCTGTCTGCTCGTCTGTCGCTTTGTTTATCTGTCCGACTGGTGCTCCTCTAGTATACAAACGGCTTGACCAATTGACATGAAACTTGGTAAACACATTCATATGGACCATGGAAAGAATCATATCGATTTTGCTCTAAATCGTTGCAACGCTTTTTGAGTAACGAGCAATTTACGGTTACATGCATTTTAAATAGGCAATTTTTTTCTATTGTTCCAATCGATAGAGTACAGTATTAGGATCACACTTTGTCAAGAAACCATACTTAAAACCTCAGTAGTTTTTGAAATAACGACCAATAAATGGTTGTATGTATTTTAAATGGAAAAAAACTTGTATTTTACCGATTGATAGATTACCAAAACATAAAATGAAATTAACTATTGTACAGAGGTATTTGCTAAAAGCGCAAACGTTGCTCGCTGTTGTGTTAGTTCATTCAAGCGTGAACATGCATTCACCCAACAGAGTTCGGTGAGAAATAATATGAGTACTTTCGCTTTTATGTAGGTAGCAAACGTTTCTTCCAGACGCAGTATAGAGTTCAACTAATAAGATGCGAGGATAGTGATGCATGTGATACGATTAAATGTGATGAATGTAATGCAACGTGAATGCGATTAATGGTGTGCCATTTTATGCATGTGGTGTACGATTAGTTTGATGCAGCAAATGCAAATATTGGTGTGTAATAATTTCATGAAATATTGGATTGCAAAAAAATTACTAGTTAACTTGTTGGTTTCGAATTATTTATTTATTTCACATAAATGTAATGTACATACAAAATTTTAATACCAATAATCTGTAATAAAAAATAGTGTCTTCAAATCATTAAAAACACTGAAATGTTTCCGAAATTAAACTTGAAGCCAATTGAATTAAAAAATTCATTTATTTATTTAGACATCTACTATTACTTCTTCCCATACTGTTGGACGCTACTTGGAACAGTGTCCATAAGATGAGTAGTTGCAATTTTTGCGAAAAGATCGTGCGCGATCTTGCTTACATCTGTGTTTGGAGCCTCGTAGACCTGGAACCTTTTTGAGAGTCTATTACCGTTATAGATCTCTAACTTCAGACACTGCGCATCGTCTCCCGATATCACGCTTCCACATTTTTTGACATAACGATTTGGGCTTATTCTAAACAAGATGGTTTCGTTTTTCTCGATAAGCCGCGCTGTTTCTGGATCAACTCCGAAAGCGTCGTACAAAGCTTTTTGATTTTGAGCGTTGGAATCCATGTTCAAGTTGTTGCTGGTTCAGTTGAAGGAGTAAGACTGTGCCAGAATTAGACATGTTCGTCCCTTTTATACCTCTGAGACGTCTGAACATGCTTGATCAAAAATGGATCCAAAATAATTTCAATTTGTTTGATTCGATTCTGAAATCGTATTCGGTCGACAGCAAAAAATTCCCAGTGTGGGTTCCTGCAGGTAGCCTCTTCTTTTGAGAGCAAGTATGTGTGCACAGTCACCTTCCCAAAACGAACTCGTCGTCCCATTGTGAATGTTTTATATAAAAGAAAAATTAAATGAGTCGTACATTATATACTTAGACAATACACACAAAGATACATAAATAAGAAATAGTAATTCGTTTACGTAATATAGCGATACTGCGAATGGGTATAAATAGGACACAAATGTGCTCACTATTTTAGTTCTTAAAAGTACCGACTCGTTTTATGTTCTCTTGAAACCTTCCTGAGTACATTTTGATTGGTTAAAGTTTTTAAGAAAATGTTTCTTTCGAGAAAAAAATATTGTGAGAAATATAAATCAAAGTTTTTTTAAAACAGAGTTAACATCGAAAACCTTTCTTGAAAACTTTCACCTCATCATGGATTGTATCGATTTTAACTGTGAGGAGTATCGTAAAAGGATTTGTATTGTTTGTGGACTAAAGCACTCTTCAGTAGCAGATTTAGAAAGACATATGTTGGAAACCCATAACTTCTGGAATGAAAATAACGATAATCAGTTAGTTGGAAGTGGGATTGTTGAAACAGTAGCTGATGTCGTATTTGAACAAAAAGACTTTGTCGATGGCGCTTATACGGAGTATTTTGCTGAATGTTCGCATTTAAATATGAAGACTTGTGAGGATGTTTTCTCTTTTTTATTTAATGACATTGAAGCCTTGCTTGTGTCAGAATTGAAGCAAAAACGATCTATTAAAGCATCTGTAGCTGTAGAAACATTATTTTCTAAAGTTGATGTAACTTCCGACAAAGATATACTATCTGAACCACCTCCAGTTTTTAATTCATTTCAACATGCAATATTCAATCTTTCTATGATACCACGTTTCATTCGAACGATTTGCACTAAAATAAATTTAGACCACGAATTCTTTACTGCTCTTCGTAGCGGGTGGAATACTGTTCATATATTAAATATTACTTTAAAAGTAATTCAGATATCACCGATAAAAGGTGGAACATATATTGACCTTCCTATATCTTTAAAATACAAAGAAAAGTCTGGATGCCTTGTAAATATTTTTAACCCTCCAGATGAATTTCGATCAGAAGATCTATGCTTTGTATTTAGCGTATTAGCACATGATGATATAGGTGGATTAAAAGGAAAAAACCGAAGTCGGTACTGTAAAAATGTTGAAAATTATAAAGACCCTGGTATATTCCAAAAAATTAATACATCTGGAATGTCGTTTCCGATTGATGTTAGCCAATTAGATGAGCAAATGGAGATTTTTCATGAAAACAACCCAGACATTTCATGTACTATTTTAGGCTATCACGAAGAACATGTTTCCCAAAATTTGATAGCTGGAGATGTTTGTACCTGGGGTATTTATAAGAAAAAACAACAAAGACTTTTGCAAAATATATTTCCTCTGTACTCTTATGATGGAGAAGTAGAACGCCCAATAAAAGTTGACCTTTTGCTATTGTTCAACCATGATATGAGTAATAGTCATTTTATTTTAATCAGATCTTTAAATTCTCTTTTGCGATCCGATAACAGGTCTGCGAGATTTACATGTCGTAAATGTTTTCAGCAATTTCTTGCAAAAGACACGTTGGAAGAGCATAAAACTTTATGTGTCAAAAGCAAAAGTATTTTGCGATTTCCAAAATCAACAGATCTGCATTTTAAAGATTTTCATAAAATGCTACTCATTAGTTATAACTACTTCTGGGATTCTGAAAGTTATTTACACAAACCAGATGAAGAAAAAAGTGGGTACATACACCAACATAAGTGTGCAGGTTGGAGTTATAATTGTGTGGATTGGAAAGGAAAATTGGTTTCTTCAAACTTTTATATTCAAGAAGACCCAAATGATGATCCAATGGAAATGTTTCTTCTTCAAATTTTTGCTGATATAAAATGTAGAATTGACATTTTAGACGAATTTCAAAAAGAAGCTTACACAAAAATGAATTTTTGCAACATAGATTTCGCAAAACTTTTAGATGGTACTGATGAAAGGTTTACTAAATGTGGGTTTTGTAAAAAAGCGTTAAATGGGCAAATGGTTATGCATCATAATCATCTTCCCGATTATAATTTCGAATTCTTCAGTTGCCCAGACCATAACATGACAGCAAGATTACCTTATATCTTCAATATTTATTCACACAATGGATCGAATTATGACCACACTCATTTACTTCAAAGTATTCACAAGATTGGTTTTGATGATATTCAAATCCTGGCAAAATCAAGGGAGAAAATGTTTTCTATAATTTTACGAGTATCAAGTAAGACAACTGTAGCGCAAATTCGTTTTATTGATTCACTTTCTTTTTTACAAAGTAGCCTAGCTAATATAACAAAATGTTTATATGCTAACGGAGATGGAATCGATAAATTTGAAATCGTGCGCGAAGAATTTAAAGAAGAAATTAAAAAAGGCATTTGTGAAAAAGATTTATTTTCGAAGTTATTATTTCCATATAAAAGCCTAACAAGCTTTGACGATCTTAGACGAACTGATATTTTTGATGCTTCGCAGTACAGAAATGATTTAACAAAAGAAGACTATGGAGATGATGATTTAAAGCATGTGAAGAAAATTTGCACAACATTAAATATAAAAACATTGCGTGAACTTACTTCGTTCTATTGTAGATTAGATACTGCGTTGTTAGCAAGTTCGTTTACTCAATTTAGAATGCTGTTGTTTCGAACTTTTCAGTTAGATATTTCACACTATTTCTCTTTACCTTCATATTCCTACGCGTGTGCGTTAAAATCTTGTGATGAAGAATTAGAATACATAACTCGACCCGATATTTACCGTTTTTTTTCGTTATCAAAAAGAGGTGGATATTCCTCAGTTGGAAGTAAGCTCATTGCAGAAGCATCTAATCCCTTTCTTCCCCCACATCTCTGTAACCCTTCAAGCCCCCCAAGCTACATAACTTATCTCGATTGCACCGCTTTGTACAGCGCAGCACTTTTAACCCCATTACCCACTAAAAACTTTCGCTTTCTAAAGGGTAAAGAGAGAGAACATTTACTGCAAGGTAACATTGACGATTTTTTTAAAAACTTAGACATAAATAGCTCAATAGGATATCTTTTGCAAGTGGACCTTGAAATTCCCGATCATCTACATGCTTATTTTGACGACCTTCCACCAGCTGTTCAGATGAAGAACATTCAAAAAGATCAATTATCTGATTATCAGATGTATTTTAAGGAGGAGCTACAAGAAAATGACTCAATGTTTACTACATCTCGACTCATAGCAGATCTTAATCCAAAGCAAGATTACGTAATTCATTCGCGAACCCTTAAAAAATACATCGAATTGGGTGTTAAAGTGACTAAAGTCACAAAAGTGCTTGAATTTAACCAAGCACCATATTTCAAAGGTTACATTGAAACTCTAATGAATTTTAGAAAGTTAGCCAAAAGCAAATTTGAATCAGATTTGTATAAATATCTTTCGAATTCCCTCTTTGGTTTTACGATACTCGACAGAGAACGAATGATGAATGTGAAGGTTGTTACAGATAAAACCAAGGCAATCACGTACTCTAATTCCCCACTGTTAGATGAAATTATAAGCATCAATGAAAATATGTTGTTATTTATAATGCGACGTAAATCCGTTATGTTGTCTTCACCAATACAAATAGGGACGTCAGTTCTTGCTATCTCAAAGGCAATACTCTATGAATATTACTATCAGGTACTTAAAAAACACATTCCTGATGTCAAAATATGTATGATAGACACAGATGGTTTTATAATTAACACAGAAACTAACATTTACGAGTACATGTTGGCAACTAAGGAATTTCATGATTTAAGTGGATTTGACAAAAATGATCCCTTGTTTTCTAAATTTCATTCAGGAGAGAATAAATCCATTCCTGGAAAATTTAAGGACGAAAATGTCGGTTCTGTAATTCATAAAATTGTTGCTCTTCGCCCCAAGGTTTATTGCTTTAAGTATGTAAAAAGAGTTTTTAATTCAACTACGCAGACGTATGAATTCAAAGAAGACTCTGAATTAGAAGTTAAAAAGGTTAAGGGAATTCCCAAAGTTGTTGCTAAATCGGATATAACATACGCGCAATATTTCAGAGCTCTTTTTTTCCCTAAACATACCAGTGTACAGTTTAACACTATTCAGAGGAGAAAACATAAGTTGTACACAATTCAGATGACAAAAAAAGCATTATGCAGTCTAGATATTAAGCGTTATCGTACTTCCCCAACAACTACTCTTGCATATGGCAACAAAGCAATTAAAAAAGTTCACAGACGTGGTTTATGTTACACCATTGATCAAGACTTCAATATTGAGTAGCTATATAAGCGAGGAAATTTGAAATCAAATTTAGTTTAAAAGTGAACTTCAAAGAGAACACACTAAATGGAATCGTTTGATGAAATTTCTTTAGCCATAAAAGATAGTTTTTCTTTAATTGTAAGTGGTGTGAGTGGTTGTGGAAAAACGAACAAAGCTGTAGAAATATTATTAGGAGCAGATGAGATCGTAAAATTCCCATTTTCCAAAATTGTTATACTCTGTAGCAATTACCAAGAAATATACGAAAAACTGAAAACAAAATATTCGGTCGTTTTTGTAAACTCTATAGAGGACACAGAACAAGAACTCGAAGAAAACTGTGTTCTTTTAATTGATGATAAATTATGCGATATTGAAAAAACTGGTGCACTAAACACATTTGTTACAGAACTCTTTGTACGAAGAGTACACCATGAAAAAATAAATGTTATATTATTATTACAATGTCTTTTTTCGAAAAATTTGAGAACTATATTCAATAATGCAACTTACCTTTTAATAGGGAAATATATTAAGGATCGTTCAACGATCATACATTTTGGTAAACAGTTTTGCCCCCTAAATCCCCGATTTATGGAAAAAAGTTATGCATATTCTACTCAAAAACCATTTGGTTTTTTGTTTGTGGATTTAAATGTTTTATCACACGATAAATACAGGTTAAGGAGTTCAATGTTGCCATCCGAAATTGATTTTGAAATTTATGTTTCAAAAAAATGATACGTGTCTTATCTTATCAGGATTTTTTGTGGAAGTTGGTTAGATCGACGAAAAAAGAATTCAAACAATATTTAATTAATATTACTGATGAACAGTTTAAGTGTATAATAGAATGTATTGTAAATTGTAAGATCGATCAAATTGTCGTTAATGAGATAAAAAATCTTTTATCACGAAACAAAATATCTAAAATAATTGAAACGTTTTTGCAAAAGCACGAAATTGTAAAAACATCGATTGCCATAGTTTTGACAGAGGTCCTAAGTGAGCTAAATAATGGCCGACCGGTATAAAGTGGTACCTTTTGAACTTTTTAACGAATTCCAGAGATTTCTGGAAACAAAAACAATTAGTAATTTACCTAGTGATAAAGCTACACTAAAAAATAAAAGTGAAAGTCGAGTAGAGAAATCAACCCACAACTCGTTGTGCGATTTAAAAAACTGGATAACATTTGAAGATTTTATTAAGACAATTTAAAATGAGTGCGAAGTCCATTTTTACAAATCCTAAAGAAGTAGGATCATTTTCAGCATTGCATGGTGTGTTAAGAAATCCAAAACTCGGTAAAAAGCTTCGAAAAAATGATATTAAAAAAGAATTGCAAAGTATCGATAGTTTTGTACAGCACAAACCAATTGTAAAAAAGTTTAAACGTAGACGTTACATAATTTACGAATTAGGTGAACTATGGGCCATTGATTTAGCTCAGCTGGACAAATACAGTCGCAAAAACAGTAATTACAAATACATATTAGGTGTAATAGAGGGACTTTCAAAAAAAGTATTTTTAAGAGCAATTAAAAAAAAGACTTCTGCGGCCGTTAGAGCAGCTTTTGAAGACATTGTAAAAGAGGCTGGATACAAAGCTAAGTTAATTCATGCTGACCGTGGAAAAGAATGGGAAGGAGTATTTAAAGAATACCTGAAAGCTAATAATATAAAACTTTATCATACGTTCACACATAGTGTACTAATCGAACGCTTTTGGAGAACTCTAAAGAATAGACTGGAGACATATATGACATTCACTGGCAAGAAACGGTGGGTTGATGTATTGCCTTTTATGGCTAATTCATACAACCAAACAAAACATTCGTCAACACATTTTGCGCCCAATGACGTCACCAAGGAACATGAAATGCAAATCCTGCATACCTTGTATGATTCCTACATACGCGAGACTCCGGAGAAGAGTATATATAGTGTTGGTGACATCGTAAAGCTTGGCAGAAATAAATTGCTATTTGAGAAAAGCAGTACAGCAAATTTCACTCAAGAAAATTTCAAAGTTTCTGAAATTGTTAACACAAAACCGAAAACATATAAATTAGTGGATTTTAATAACGAACCACTTCAGGGGAAGTACTACGCTCAAGAACTAGCATTAGTAAATATTTCTAATGGACCGTAAAAACTTTTATGTGCACTTATCTTCCGTTGACAGTCTTGACTACTATCCTTATAATACATCACATAAATTTTCAAACGTACTTTCGACATCAATAGATTTGTCTGATGGTTCCTATGAAGTGGGATTGGCTAGCATTATATACGAAGAGAAAGTCATTCAAAGTATGAAAAGGAAGTTGTACTTGCCTGAGGAAAGTAGAATCTTAATAAATTATCCCAGTAGTAGTGTATTTAATAAGAACCTCGGAATTGCCGATTGGTATTTAGGGGAAGAAAATCTCGTCAAAACTATTAATTTGGAATTAAAAAAACTTCGATATGCGCATTTAGAATATTTTGAGGATGAGGAAAGCAACAAAAAAACTAAGTTGTTAGTTTATCTTCCATTCGAAGGTAAAATAGTACTTGATTCAAACTTGTCCACAATTTTGGGGTTATCAAAAAATAATTTTACAAATGGCGAGTATACAGGACAAAGGCCAATCGCGCTAGATATGCTAAGAACTCCTCGTGCACCTTTGATAATTTCCATAACACTTGTTAAATTAGTAAATAGATTTGCTACTATTCCAAAGCCTTACGATGACTCACTTGATGCCGTTGCTGAGTCCATTAATACAGCATTTGAAGAAGAACAAATAGATATCCGAGCTTTCATCGATCAAAACGAAGATTTTTTGAAATTTAAGTTTCCAAATGATATGATTTCTATTTTGTTACCCTCAACACTATCTTTATATTTTGGTAGCAATCCTGAACAAAGATACAGTGAAAAAATCGCTAACATAGACCTCAAAGCCTTAAAAGTTGATGTAAAAAATGACCAAATCTTGTGTCTAACAAATATTATAGAAGAACAGCATTATGGTAATACAATGTATCCTATTCTAAGAATTATCCCATCAATCAACACTATAAAAGGAAGTGTCGCCATCGATTTTCAACCATTGTATTATTTGCCAGTGACAGTGAAACAACTAGATGAAATAGAAATCCAATTTATTACTACTAACAATTTTGAGGTACCTATAGACTCGATTCCTGTGACTTTATCATTGCATTTTCGTCCAAGATCATGAGAGACCTACATTGCTCCGAAGGAACCTGCACTTTAGAGTCTCCAAACAAGACTTTAACTGGTGGTGGAAGTATTGTCGAATCTGATATGCTTGAAGTAGTGCCATATAATCAGAGTATAAGTGGTGTAAAAAAGAAGAAGAAGAGTACAAAGAAAGCTTTAAAAGGGAGTGGTGCTAAGCGTTCAAGTGCCAGTCGCAAATCTAAAGCCAAACGGAAAGGACAAAAGGTTGGACAAAGCAAGAAAAAAGTTTCTAAGAAGCAAAAAGGAAAGACCGATTTTCAAATTTTAAAGTCGTTACTTCAAAAAGTTAATAAATCTCGAAAATGAGCAAGCAAAAGCATGTGTACAGGGCGAGCGCCGAGCTTTTTCCAACTCACGACATTGAAAGATCAATTGAAAAAGAAGAATTTGTGATATGCTACCCAACAGGAAACTATGAAGGTGCGAGTACACCGATTGAATTCAATTTATTTCCGGATAATCTACATTACATTAATCTAGATGAGTCCGAATTACGCCTAAATGTTAGACTTACTAAAAAAGATGGATCCACCGTCCCAAATGACGTTGAGATTGGATGTGTCAATAACCTATTAGATTCTTTATTTTCTAACGTTGACCTTTTCATAAATGGACAAGCTGTAGACAATGTGTCAGCTTATCATCCCTATAAGTCGTATGTACGTCGTATAATGACACTGGGAGAAAAGGATGGTGTTTCTTACACCTCTGGAATGTTCAATAGAGATCGAAAACCTAATGATATGACTTACGTTGGCAATCCAGATTTCAAAAGTCGAGCAGACTTAATTAAACAGGAGTCAGGAGTAAACCTTATTGGTCGAATCCAGCACAGTTTGTTTGACCAGGGAACGTTACTACCAAACCACGTGTCTATTAAGATAGTTCTTAGAAAAAGCTCTCCTGAATTTGTTTTGTTAGGAAGTGTATCGGCAAGTGACTACAAGTTAAAGATTACAGCAGCTGAACTTCATTATAAACGTGTTATTTTAGACGAAGAGCTAGTACGTCGTCACCAAGATCTTTTTAATAGCAATCATAATGCTGAGTACAGCATTGTAAAACGTGAAGTAAGAACTGTTCCAATCGCAGCTAACAGTGTGACTGCGTTGTCTGATTCATTGTATAACGGACTGCTCCCCAACAAAATAGTGAATGCTTTTGCTAAAAGTACTGGATTTAACGGTGACATAAGTGAAAATCCTTTCCGTTTCAACAACTTTTCTTTATCGCAAATTAATTTGAAAATTGACAGGGAATCTTTTTCTTATCGAAATATTGATGTTGATTTCTCAAAAAAATTCGAGCATTTGTACCATTCTTTTTTAAAAACAGTATGTCCACATGATGATTCTGTAATCACCAAAGAAGAATTTAAGGATTCATATTGTTTCTATATATTTTCTTTGTATCCAAGCAAAATAAGAGGATATAAACAACTTCAAAAACTTGGAAATGTTCGCTTAGAAGTTAAGTTTTCAACACCTAATACATTTCCTTTGACTGCAGTTTTGTATTCCGAAACTGAATGTGAACTGCAAATTGATAAATATGGAAACATTAGCTTCCCCTGAATCAATGGACGAGTTTTGTTTGAGAAAACTTGGTAGAAAATTAATAAAATTTGGAATCATCAAAGAATGTTTTGTTGTTGAAAAACATGGATCATGTTTATTACAAACAAAGACTTTGCCCCTTGCAATTTTTCAAAATACAAACTGTAGGACACAACCTTCTCCTAAAGTTGGACATTGGGTTTGCGTATTTTCAACCAATAAGACAAGTAGTTTTGCAAATGTATTTTATGACTCCCTTGGAAAGGATTTTAAGAGATATAATATTTGTGTACCTCGACTTTGCAAAAGTATTAATGCAATTCGACATCAACCAATTGATAGTAAGCTTTGTTCACTGTATTGTCTTTTGTTTATAACCTGTTGGTCGCTTGATAAATATTCGACCAAAACATTGAATTGTCTACTTCATAATACTATATTACAAAATAACGACAACGTTGTGTTAGAGTTTTACAAAATATTGTGTTTTAGTAAAAATCGTAAGGAATTTTTATGTAAATTTGTTTTGCTTAAGAAACAGTGGTGCAAAAATTGTGGTGCAGTGCTTTGTTCTTGTAAGCGTAAAAATGACTAATAACAACGAAGAATTAAGCTTAATCACTATTTTTATATTTTTCATAATTTTAATAATTTTTGTTATATTTAAGCAAGCTTGTACAGTTTTATTACTTTACATGTATAATGGAACTATGGAAGCTAATAACACAAGCAATTTTTAATTTGTGCACTAATTATTTTTTATTATTCCATACTTGTAAAATATTTTAACACATTTATTTTTGAAATAAAATAATATTGTTAGTAGAATATTTGTTGTTTTTGCCTTTTTTTCATTGACATTACATAACTGCATTTTATACTTTCATTGCATTGTCATACACTCATTGCACATGCCATTGATTTTGATTATTTAATTAACTAGGCAAGAGATCTCGATGCCATTGAAATTTCTTGTAACAAACAGTCGCACAGCCAGACAAACAATGTTGTACCATATAACATCGTTATTATGTATAATAAATTCACATAAGATGTCGTGCATAATTTTAGTAAGTCATAAGTAATCAAAAGCACTATTAAACAAAAATGTTCCACCTGAGTGGTGGGTAGTATTATATCCACCTTTGCACATTAACATGTTATTAACTTACATAATACTATTGTATTTAAGAAGTCTCAGTGAAAATCGATTGAAATTTGTAGTAAATGATGGATGGACAGACAAACATACTGACAGCATAACAAATAGTATATGGATAATCAATAGCATAGAAAAAAAAATCTTGGCGCATAATTTTTTTAAACCTTCACAATTTTTTAGGTACACTCACTCATAACAATATTTATTCTTTTGCTCACCATACTTCACTAAAATGCGTTCCAATATACAGGTAATAAATTATTATTTTTGAAGCATTTAATTAAACTTTGTATTAGTTAATAACAACCATTCATTTTAATTAAGTGCTCTTGTCATGAAACGTGCACTCATTGCACTACAAATGGTTGTGTGTGGATAATGGTTCGAAATGGTGTTGTTCGTTGTGCAACTCCAAATGATGTTTCTGGTCCAGTTGACGACATCATAGGACCATTGAATCCAGAAATCTGCCCTTTTCCAACGCCATCGCCATCAAATATGTTCACCACAACACCATCCTACGTAGGAAACATAATAAGTAAGTATGCTACACTCCAAAATTTTATTAAAGTTTTAAATAAGTGTAAAATTTTAAGTTGTCCCTTTTTGAATATTACAGTGGAACAACAATCATTATCCAACACACAAACCACTATAATAGTCGTGTTAACGCTTCTGCTGAGTACCTTTTGTGCCAATTTTATATGGAAAATGGATCGTTGGAAGCGCAATAGGCAAATTAGAAGAAGTGCCACTCCAGTTAACTACGTTGCACGTCCAATTCAACCTCCATCCCCACCAGTTGTGAGAATTGAGGATGTGTTAGCTATGGATGTTTTTGTTCTTGATGAAGGTACTCCACCTCCTATTTTATCAAGACATGGATCACCAGTACCCAACATCTTAATTAATCAAGATCAAGGTGACCAGCAACAACATGACCAACAAGATGAGCAACAGCAGGAGCAACAACAGGAGCAACAACAGGAGCAACAAGATCAACGTAGTTTAAATAATTACACTTTAAATTGCGATGTGCAAACTGTGTTTCCTGGATCAGGCGTTGAATTAATCAATTTTGCTAATTTAGGTAGCATTACAACGCTTAATCCTAATAACGACGCCGTTATTAGTATGGTTTAATATCATAGTTTGCACTTCGTCTGATATTTCAACTTAATTCACTTTGATTATAGTTAAAAACTTTCTTATTATTTGTCATTGTCATCTTGATTCTGCAAAACTTGGGTATCATTCAAAAGCACATCAAGTCATGGTAAAGATATCTTTACTTCAAAGACCTTCGTTTGATATGGCAAACTATTATCAAAATCAGCCAACGAATATTCTCCTTTTGGTGTGAAGCGATATCTCTTATAGAAATCAGTAATTTTCAAAGTTGTAATTTCTTTAAAAGTGGAAGGAGTGTAAATGGTGGTAGTGGTATTGTCATTGATCTGTACTGCTTTGATATCACTGAGATACAAATCCGACCCATTTTTGCAGCAGTAAACAAAGTATAATTAAGTACAGTAATTTTAATCAGAGTTGTAGTATGTTGATAGTGTTATTTTTTTTGTATTTATTCAGGTCCCTACAATCTTCGTATAAGACCAAGGAAAACGAAGCGCTATCCTAATTAGTTAAAATGTTTGTATTGTTATTATTATTGTTGTTGTTACTATTATTATTACTATTACTATATTACATTTAATTAAGTTAACCATTATTGTTATTTGTTATTATTATTATACTACACTTTACTTTAGATGTGTTCATGAAAAACAAAAAGACTGCATGCATAAATAAATAGACTGAAATTTTTGCAACATAATATGGTGAAGTTTTGTTTTTGCACACATTACACAATGGCTTGCAAATTATCTGTCGTTAAC
>JAQFZH010001953.1:0-18524 GCA_034695485.1 Entomobrya nivalis
ATTGGATACCAGACAGGTGCGGTAAATAGTTCAAGTAGTAAATAAAGTAGATAAGATGTTCGTGCGGTGGCTGCTGATGTTTCCTTCCAATTCTGTAATATGTTTAAAAAATATATAGTAAATATTTGTGCAATTTCGAAAAAAATTTAACTGTTGAAATTATGTTTACGTACCAAAATGATAGTTGCAAGATAAGCAGCATATAAAGCAGTCACAGCACCGGACGCTCCACATCCTTTCAGTTCAGAACCCCCGAAAAAGTCAACCATATCAGAAACAAGTGCTCCACCAAAGTACACTAAAAGCACAGGCTTCCATCCGTTAATAATTTCTAAACAGCAGCCTATCAACATTTGGTCGTATAAAATGGTCCAAAGATGGTCCTCACTGAAAATCGTGATATCAATAAAACCTTATTAAGTTTAAATAGTATTTTAAAATAAGTTGATATTTAAGTATATATGTAAAATAATTATAAATACGTACTCATCTTGAACAAAAATATGAGAAATTTGTCTCCAAATCTGCTGACGTTTGAGATGATTCGCTTCAAAGTCACTTTCGGAAAGCCAGCCATTTTTAGTATACATGGTTCCCAAATGAAAACAGGCCCACTGTTAATTTAAAAATTTATTATATATGTTAAGATGTAAAATGTTCAAAAGCAGGTTAATTTATAAAAGAAATATGTTTTTAGAATATTCTTACTTGTATTGTTGACATGAGCACTGTAAAAACGGGCCAGTGAAATTTAACAGAAATCACACAGCCACCGGCATAATACCCATTGGAAGAAAGTGTAAAACCAGTATAAAACCGCCCAAGCCAAGTTAACTAAACAAGTAATAAAATTTAAACCTTTGTATCTCTTACAATTGTAATGTTTCCAAATTATTTGTATTCCATTTTGTCAACTTACAATTCCAGACATCGCGAAATAATTGATGTTCTTAAATTTGGTTGAAAATGATAAATTGCACTTTGAAATAATGAAAAACTCCACAAAAACTAGAGACGTATGATGCTGCTGAGACGTGAACTGGTAGAATGAGCCTTTCAACTATTCGTTTCACTTGTGTAAACATTGCTTCAGTGGATATATATAAGGTACTATAGTTGTTCGTATGCATTTAATCCCAGTATGGCTCTTTTCTTACACATAGAGGTTTTACAATTCTTAGCTGGATAAGGACAGAGAAGAAAGCCAACCTAGCATCTGATGTTCAACATGTGACTCATGGACGCAGACTTTAGACATAATTTATGTTTATGTAAAAGCCAAAAGGTCAGTATTTTGTATGCCTTGCTTTTCTAACGTAAAGCCAGCCTAATATATACATATCCATTAGTAAGTAGCCTGGAGCTTGGTTGTATGTGTGTGTTTTATGAAATATGACGTAGCGACAAATAAGTCACAATTCAACTGGTTTATACAGTTTCGTTCAGACTTGTAAGCATATGATAAAAAGAACGTTCGTCTATATTCGATTTTTTGGTTAGCTTTAGTCAGTCACCCTAAGCATCGCTTTACTTTATTCATACATACAGACATAAAACATTTACTATTTAATTCGACGTTGATCTTATGATGAATTCCTTACAAAAATTAGCTACAACTTAAAAGTTAAAGAAATAATTATGTGTACTCGGCTATACAGTGAGTCCCATGTTTCAAGGTAATATAGTATTGCTAAAAAGTAAAAGAAAATCAGCAATAACGTCAGTCATTTGTTAATTGAAATAGTTAAATATAATCTAAAACGTAATCGAATCTAAACTTTGTTTAGTATTTTCCTTTTTATAAAAGTGTATGTGTGTATTCGGAAAAATATTACACAAATGCCTGCAAAATAGTTACTAAATGAAAGTACACGTTCAATCAACTAGCACTTTATTTTTGAAAAATATTCAAAGGACAAATCTAATTAATTACAAATATAAGTGCTATATATACACGTTTGACTATGAAGGCTTTACTGACGTTTTTAACATTCAGCTTTTACCAATCTTCATAATCTTTTTCATTAATTTCCTCAGGAAACAGTGCTTTGTTTATAAGCAAAAGAACTTTTATTCCATTAGGAATTTAAAAAAAATGCAATCTGGTAGCTAAATCCTTCTAGTCGATTTTTGACCAAATCTGGCTGATCTTGATCGTGCAAGCCAATAGTAAACGTTAACATGTATTATTCCTTAAATATAGACTATAGATTTTAAATTTTACTATGAGTCATGTTTATTTTCTTAAATAAAATATAGTAACTTGTATTATAATAAATGAATAGTTTATTTCTTATACCGATTGTGCTACCTTCTATTTGAATAAGTGAATGGGTTTTCATACTGCAGAGCATGTCAATTCTTGGCTGTTTGTACAAAAAACTCAATAGTAGTACCATAGGTCATATTAAAATAGTGCTTTAAAAGAGGTCCATTAAAGCTTATGCATTACCTATATTAAAGTTTAGAAAAAAAATACCGAATTTTTGCATATGACAAAATTAACTTAATCAATAAATTTTAAAGTTCTAGCCTATTTCCCAACAATACAAACATTTCTGCTGTAAGCCGTTGCTTAAAAAATTAAGTTGTTTTACATCATTAAAACTAAGTTTACCGTGTTATCCACCATAAACTTTACAATATTTACACCTGTGTCCTTTTGATAAAAGTTCAATTCTCCGAAATATATTCGAACGTCTCTTGTTGCCCTGACTTCACTTCTTAACTCACGCAATAACTTTTTGGAGTAAACAGAAGTGTTTACTCTGCTTGCAAGCATGTTTGACCACCCCTCTTTTATTTCTTTACTTACAGCGTTCACAGTTCCCGGAATAGAATAACCAAATGCCAAAAACAACATCAGATTTACTATTGTGTAAACTGACATTACGAAGGTGTCCATACTTGCAGAGGATCTCAAATTGCCATTTAGTGTAACAGTAGCAATTAGAACACCAAACAGGACTATGCTCATTTTATACGGCAGTGCAATGCTGTTTTGAAAGCAACGGTTAACCACTTGAGTGTAAATTGCAATTTGTCTGTACTCCAATATTGATAGCTTCAGGTGAGTAAATGTTTGATTTCCGCTTGACTGATAAGTGCTAATCTTCTTTATCAAAATCATTAATGCTAGATAGCATGCAAACATAACTTCATGAAGTATGAAAATGGTAACCCGACAAATATATGAGTAATTCAAGAAATCATACACTCGAAAAACAATCATAAGAATTCGAGAGAATATTGACAAATTGTGAGAGTTTTGTTCGAGATATGCGGTTACCGGATCAATATTTGACAATAATACCATAATAATGTAAAGAAAGGGCAAAATGGTTGTGAAGGAAACGCTTGTAAATTCAAGTAAAACGACTACACGAGAAACCCGTACAGATTTAATATTCACTAAACTGTTAACTATGAGAACAAGTTCCTTGTTTTTTCGCAGTGGACACAAATATGTGTAAATTCCGGCCGCGAATAAAATCATCCAGAAGCTAATTCTTACCATTTGGTTTCCATCAACTGAAATTCCGTCAATGATGAAAGCTTTGAATAGAAATATTCCTTTGGTTGAAAATGCGAGAATATGTGCGATTAGGATCCATTGTAACGGAAGTTTCCATTGGGAGTCGGGTTTAGTGGCGATTTTAATAGTAGCATTTTGAGTTTCCAAGAGTTTAAATGGAAAAGTGTCAAAACTTATTTTGTTGGAAATCCAAAACTCGAACTTAAATAATGACTTGAGTGAAGGCATTTTCCAATTTATTTTACAACTGATCATTTTGTTTAATATTTAGCAAATAATCAAGATTTATGAGTTAAACAAGGCATGATTTAGCTTTAGAAAATTCCACAACAATTTAAACTTTAAAAACTTACTTAAAACCCGCAGTTAACCAAAAAAAATCATATTACCATATTTTTAAGAAAAGGAATATAAAGGCCATGCAAATACTTTTTTACCACCTTTGTCCAACCAATGAAAAAATAAACTGGTGCTATGAAGCCAAGTAATAGTTACGTATATAAGCTTGTTTATTATTCAAAAGAAGTTTTTGACATAACAATTTTTTGTCCGAAACATATAATATAATATGCTAGACTTACATATACTAATTCAGATACGCGCATTTAGTACAAAGATGCTTGAGATTACTTTACGAGTTATAGAGCCATAAAAACCTCTTTTGTGTAATACCGAACTCGAAATAACATCAGTTAAGTGTTTTGATATTATGAGAGGTTTTACTGATACGTAAATTAGCATTAGTAACGTAACGTAAGTTGTAATCTTATGGTCAACTGGTTATTGAAAGTGCTTAAGTGCTTTTGAAATTGTGAAACTGTACTGCTTTTAAACTATAATCTTGACTTTATATTTATTACAATAGTAAGTCTATATTTTAGGAAATCGATTTGTGATATAAGTATAGGCTAATAATATTTGATTATTTAGACTGCTTTCGCTGGCTTTTTTTATTATGCGTAGGGATGGACGCATTATAGGCACAATATAACAACTGATATGGTGCGGGATTAAGTATCCAAATTTAATAAGACTAAACAATATATTATGGTATCAATTCACTGGGTGGTTACGAATAAATTCCTACAGCTATACTTTCAACTCTTCTGCTTTGTTAAAAATTCGTTTAAATATTTATAACAATTTCAATAGTGCTCTTATGGTTACTATGTTAAAAGGTTATAAGTGGTTTCCCTGCCATAATCTTGCTCGACTTGGCCTAAAAAGGTAAATGCGATCCAATATTAAAGCGCGTGGCCACCGATCATACTCAAGACGGATTTGAACTATCGTGAATATTAGTTTTTTTAATGACGTTAGGCAAGGGTTACGATAGATAAACATATACTTCAATCGTTCTATCACTAGTCGTAGCTTAAATGTTCCAACGCGGTAGTGGTTGTTAAAAAATTGGCTTTGATCCTCAGAAAAAAATCGAGTTCATAATAGTTGACTATAGTTATCAAGCAGCATGTGGCATTCAATTGCCTCACTCGTGACCTACATTTAAATACTTAATTTATCTATCTATACTTTGTTCTAAAGCGTAACCTCTCATAACATTTTATGATGTTTGTTCGTAAGTGTTATTTAGCACCTGCAGTGGTTGGATCTTTCTTCTTTTTTGTGGAAAACAAATAGCTAGTACAAAATATTACAAGCTTTAAATTATTAACATTTATTTCACCTTAACTGCTTTAGGAATCAAAAAAATATTTTGTTTGTTTAAAAAAATGTTATTTGATAGCAACAAACAATCTATCTAAATCACGTTACGGTTTAGTATTTAATACAAATAGAAGCATATTTGTGTACAAGCGGCAAGCCTGCCAATGCAATATTCGATATAAGTAAGCGTATATTTTTAGTGTGAGTAGTTGAGATAATAAATTACTTTTTGAATAACTGAGAACTGAGCTTCAAGAATTTAATCAGCACTCATAATAATAACTGTTAGCGACTAAGCCACTTGTAAAGAAAACACGGAAAACTTTTTGTGCCTTTTTAAGTGGTTTTTACTTAATTAAGCTTATAGAACGAAGTTACAAATGGATTTTTAATACAAATATCGATTTGATAGTTAAGCAAAGGGAAATAAAATACTTTATAAATTGTAACGAAACCCACAATGCTTGTGTGATATATATAGCAAGGTGGAGCATTTAGCAGATCACAAATATCAAACAAATACTTTTATGTGTAAATCCTATACTGTGTCCAACGCTATTTTGTAACTACAATAAAACCGACTAAAAGGAATACAAATAGTGATCGCTTGACAGTTGAGTGTAAAATATTGGTACGGAGTTTATGATTGATTTTTATTCTTTTTTATTGAATTTAAATACGAATTCAATGTATGCTTATTAAATTTTTTCGTTTCATGACAAAAATATTTCAATTAGTCTTCATAAAGTTTTATGGCCATTCTCTAATTCCTTACTCATCTCGAAGAATACTTGTTTTCTGTGTTTCTGCAGAATTCTTAGACCTCATTGTTACAGACTTTATTTCGTCCAAAAACAACAATAATCAATTTTAAAATGTACCCCCGTACTTTTTTTTCCACTCATATTTCAAAGTTTTTTTTTATTTGACCATATCGTATTGTAAAAAAGGTTTGCAATAACTTTATGTTCAAATAAACTACTTTTTTCGCACGTAATAATCTCCTTTCTACAACTTATGCTTTATCTCTATGGACCTAATATTTATAAATATTTATTACGAGTAGACGCTACGACACTAAATATGCTAAAAAACATACCCTGTTAAAGTGATAAACAGATTACGTATCAAAAAAGACACGCCACATTATTTAAAATATTGATCCAACAATGTCCTCCCTTTCAAAAATACCTTTTAATTTTAAAATACGTCTCGCTCAGCACTCAGTCATATCTATGTAATAGATGTCTAGTTTGATATGTATTCCACATTATGCTTGATCGACTATTTAACTAATAGTCGCTGCCGCTTTTTAAACCGTAACAACATTTAATTACCGAAAGCCAATACTTTAATGAGCCCTCCATGAGACTTTATATAATATTACGAAAATATATAATCATAACCAAATCGTTAATTATTTTGGGCGAAGAAGCTGAGCTTAATTTTATTACATTAACCACTCTCAGTTTTTAATTATAAGTAGTGGTCACATAACCACTCAAATATTTTTTTAGGTCAGATGTTATTTCAAAAATTCCCCTTTTCCATCTTGAAAACATAGAAAGCACTATCCAAAGATTTCATATTTTATATTTCTCACAATAGATTGAAGCAATAAACTGAGTTAAATTGACGTTATGATTTTTTTATTGACGCGCAAAAAAAGTGTTTTTCTTAACACCACTTATCACAAACTTAACTCCTATCTAACTTTAGCATTTTAGTTCAGTTCCTTTTGTCACGTAAACTGGAAAACATATACGTGTTAATAGCAATAAATATATTTTTCACTAAAACTCTGCTTTGAGGTAGAAGCCAGATAAGTTGGCTTTTGAAATAACGCTTGAGTCGAATTAATAAATATTTTAAAATATTCACCTACGAGCCAACCCAGACTTAATATTTATGGAATTCATTAAGTCTAAATTTTCTTATTTCGATAGGTGGTTACGTATACATTACAGGTGGCTCTGAATCTAACTTAAAATACTTGCTTTCGGCTCCTATGGTAGCTTTAACTTTGATGTTCATAAAAGTTCGATCCACATTCCAATTTGCTATGCTAACAAATTAAATTTTCATCTAACGTGTATTTAAACAATATCAGCTATTTTTCTATTGCCAAGTTCGGGGAATTTTTTGTGAACAATAGAAAACAAATGCTTTGTTAAAATAATTGCTAATTTTATTTAGCTATTTAACTTTTTAAAGCAAAGGATATATTAAGTCATTAAATGAACCCAAGAGTACACAGTTTATAGATGCTCGCGGATTTTTGAAGCTGCAGATTTTAATTTCCACCATAAAATATTTACTTAAATTTAACCATATTGGCTATGCAACATATAATTATGGACCACTATTACATATATATTTACCCCACATATTTTTTAATGCAGATACGAAATAGCAGTGGGAAAAACAGTTGATATATTTTAGCACAAGATGATACTTATCGTTAATTGTTCAATTCATTTAGAGTAAACTGTCATATTGATCTATTTTTCCATCACAAACAATTATACTGGTTCTTATTTATAATTAATTAACTACATTTAGAAATTGCCATTTTATGATCAACCGAGTAAATAAAGCGAACAAGAGCAAAGCGCTCAATTAATACTACGAATAAATTCCTACAGCTATACTTCCAATTCTTCTGCTTTTTACAAATGTCATTGAAATATTTATAACAATTTCTATAGTTCTCTTATAAATATTATGTTGAAAGGATATAAGCCACATACATAGTTTTGCGCGATTTGGCCAACAAAATATTTCAGATTTACAGATAAAATTTACGTTAAATTGAAACAATAAAATATTGTATAAAAGGACTTATCAAGCTCAAGACGGATTTGAACCATCGTGGCAAATTATTTTTTTGATGACTTGAGGCACGGGTAACAATCAAATAGTTATATATTTACACCGTTTGATCAATAATACGTTAGTTGTAGCTTACGTAGCTTCCCAAAAGCGTTCATAACAAGTTATTAAAGAAATGACTTCGCTTCTTAGAAAAAAATCTACTTTATAATATTTGACTATCGAGATTAACCAGCATGCGGCATTATATTTCCTGACTCGTTCCTAAATCAAATTTCCTGAATGGTTTAAGTAAAAATTAGTTTAATGCGTTTCCTAATTTTGGCATTTTACAAAATCTCCACAAAATCTGAAGTAAATTCTAAATTAACAAAATGTTGGCTATCCCATTTTTACGAACAAAATGTTCAAAATTATGCAGACGTTGCGAAATGTATAAAATACATGATAAAAAGGCTACGTTTTAGGCGTGCGAGATAATTGGTTAATTTATCAACAAATCGATAATTTTTAAAGCAACGTCCATTTTATTATGCTAACAATGACATTAGTTAAAATAAATTAAAACATGGTTCAATTGTATTACTTAAATGCCAAAAAATTACTTTATGATGATTCCCAGGCAAAAATAATTGCAAAATTTTGTTAAAAGTACATTTATCAAATTTTCTAGATTATCAACGCGAAAAATTCATGGAATGTAGACACCTAAATGCTTCATATATTTTTCAATCTAATACTAGTGTATGTTTTATATAAAATTCGTAATACAACTGGTGATTTAGTTCTTCATTTGATTATTCAACGAGCTCGAGTAAACCAGAACTTTTGCAATCTCCTAATATGATAATGCTCGTGAAATTTGAAGAATAGACTAATATCAGCTATAAAAACGAGTCGAAAACTTGAGTTCAAATTTAAATATGAGCGTTGATATAAAAACTATTATCTTATTTTATATCGTCATCAGATTTTCTGAACATTACGGATAATAATACAAAAGTACAAAGAAGCTAGCACGAATACGTTCTACTTTTTATAAAAAAAATAGTTAAACACTTTACTAACCTTGACATAAACGTAAATATACTATTTTGATAAAGTTTGATTAATTTACTTTAAAGAAATTTGCATACCCTAGATTTTCATAAGCTTTCAATATTTTTAACTTTGCTTATTTATTACAACCAAAATTAAAAAGTTATTTTCATATAACCCGGAATTTCATATTATGGTAGCAGCAGAAATTAAATCCTTTGAATTATAAAAAATACAGCGTAAATGAATATATTAGATATAAATATTAAACAAAATCAAATTAAGTATAAGTAATACCATATAAACATATAATATTCAATATGGTGATAATCACAGAGGGTTCTCAAACCAAAATGAAAATCACAACTTTGTCACTTCATTTAACCTTGCGAATTCCTGCAATAACAACGCACGAAGAGCTACCAGTTTACCAAGATTATTATTTTGTAGCGTATTCGAATACAAAAGAGGGTCACAAAAAAGAGAAAATATCATCAGACTAATCGTAAGTAATATTACAGCAACATAACCAAACTTCTTTTGCATTTTAACTTTCCATAAACGTTTCCGGAAAATCTTGACCAAACTCATCCCAAAAATAAATCCACCCGTCGCGTCACCAATACTAGCAGCATGACTTATATTATTATCCAACACTTCATCAAACAGAGATTCATAAGTTGGTCCAAAAATGGTTACCAAAAGTGGATACCAAACCGGTGCGGTAAACAGTGCAAGCAATAAATAAAGTAGATAAGAAGTTCGAGCGGTGGCGGCGGATGTTTCCTTCCAATTCTGTAATAAATCATCAAATCCTATAAACATTTGAGCAAATAAATCATTAAATATATTCGTTTGAAATTTTTTACTTACCAAAATGATAGTTGCGAGATATGCAGCATGAAAAGCCATCACAGCACCGGCCGCCCCACATCCGTTGAGTCCAGAACCTTCGAAAAAGTCAACCATATCAGACACCAGTGCTCCACCAAAGTACTTTTAAAGCACAGGTTTCCATCCGTTAATAATTTCTAAGCAGCAGCCTACCAACATTTGTTCATAAAGTATGTTCCAGAGATGGTCTTCACTGAAAAACGTAACATCCAAATAATCTTGTTTAGTTTTAGTTTAAAGATAATTGATATTTAAACTTTATGTAAGATAAATAATTGTAAATACGCACTCGTTATGAATAAAAATATAAGAAAATTGTCTCCAAATTTGTTGACGTTTCAGATGATTCGCTTCAAAGTCACTTTCGGAAAGCCAGCCATTATCCGCATACATCCTTCCAAGATTGAAACAAGCCCACTGTGAAACAGAAAAAATATTTGATATTTTGATAACGTATGATTTGTTTAAATACCTTTAAACTATAACATTATCAAACACATATTCAAAATGGTCTTACTTGTGATATTGACACAAGTGCTGTAAAAACAGGCCAGTGAAATTTCACAGAAATAACACAGCCGCCGGCGTAATACCCATTTGGAGACAGTGTAAAACCGGTATAAAACCGACCAAGCCAAGTTAGCTATAAAAAAACATTTGATAATTTTAAAACTTTGTATCAATTATAATCGTTATTGATGTTAGTAGATGTTTTCTTGGGTAAACTTACGATTCCCGACATCGTGAAATAATTGGTATTTTAATTTGGCTTAAAAATGCAAATAATACTTTAAATTTTGGTGAAGTTATACGAAAAACTCTACACAAACTACACACATATGATGACGCTGAGACGTGAACTGGTAGAATGAGCCTTTCAACTAATTCGTTTCACATGTGCGTAAACATTATTTCAGTGGATGCATAATAAGCTACTTTGGTTTTTTCGTATGCTGTAAACCTCAGCATGGCTCTTTTCTTACACAGAAAGGCATTACAAGTCTTGACTAAAGAATCAATGAGTGAAGAAAGCCAACATAGCATAATATGGTGTACAACAAGTGACTCATGAATGAAGACTTGAGACAGTAATTTTGTGTTTGCGTCAAAGCAAAAACTTCAGTACTTTGTATGCATACCTTTTTTACCCTAAACCCAGATTACGATATGCTTATGTATTTTTAACAAGCCTGAAACATGGTTGTATGTGTGCTGTTGATATATGACGTAGAGTTCAATGTGACACAGGGTGAGTCACAATTCGACTGGTTAACACAGTTTAGTTCAAATGTAAGTCAGCATGGGATATAAACAACGGTCGCCTGTATTTTATTCTGTGCATAAAAATAAGTACGTAAATACAACTCTACTTAACTTCATATTGATCATTAACAAATTTTTGTTAAAATTAAACTATATTTTTATACTTCAAGGCAAGTCAGCAACATCACATTATTTTAGTCGTAATTTGTAAACGTTCGTAATTTCCTGTAACTCCTTATTTTATTTTATTGAATGTGAATAGTGCAAAAAACATTGTTACGCAAATGCGTGCAAAATATCTACTTTTTATTTGATATTATACATATATGGAATAAACAAGCAGGCAAATATATTCCATATATTTTATTTTTAGAAATGTTTTCAGCTTTTGCTAATCTTCATAATAACTTTCATTCCTCTCCTCAGGAAAAATTGTTTTGTTTTCGAGCAAAGCCACTTTAATCTCATAAGGAATTTGAACAAATGCAATTTGATAGCTAAACTATCAAGTCAATTCTTAAGGTCGATTTTTGACGACTTTTGGTCTCAATTCTATTTTAAATGCGTCACCGAGAAAACGTGTAAATAGAAATAAAGTATGTATTGGTGAACTTTAGTAACTGTAGTGCAAGTCGAAGAAGTTAGTGTAATATATATTGACTGTGAGACACAATTTACATTAACAAATAATTTTGAAGTACAAATTTGAAGGGAATTGCATTTCGAAGGATTTTTGTCAAATATTATAATATTCATTAATACATTTGTAGACTTCAACCAATTTAAAAACATTTATTTTTTCAACAATCTTAACTTAAATTTAAGACATTAAAATATTAATCATAACAAATCTTGTTTCAATCAATTTTAACCATTTAAAAAAGTTACATGTATGAATATTTATATAACTTTATATTTATTTAACACATTTCACCACACATAAGTACATTTTGAGCTCCTAAATAATTGTTGGGGAGTAAACAGCGATAGTGCAAATAAGAGCCGTTAAACATAATGTGAGTGCCACTATTATCATTTTTATTTTGCAAGGATGTTCCTTAAAGGTAAGCAGCACAAGTAAACCCACAACAAATCCACCAACAGCCCCGCCAAAATGTGCAGCGTTTCCAATCGTCACTTCGAATATTCCTTTATCAGAAGTCTCTAGTGTAGACTGAAAGTTAGATGGTTGAAATAATGAGATACACGAAAAACACAATGTGATAAGTGCACGGAACTTGACCGCATTATATTTATCCCAGTTCTAAACATAAAGAACAGAAAATAAAACAAATTATTGTAAGATGAGATATTGTAAATGATCACATTCTCCATTAAAATTTAAAACTAATAGACATACCAGAATGGTGGATGCAATACTACCGAAAATCAAACCAGTGCTTGCACCTGATGCACCGCACACTAATGCAATGGGTCGTGTTTCAATTGTGAAAGTTATCAAAGAGGCAAAAAACTGGGAGCTGAAGTACAGCACAAAAACGCGTTTCCAGCCATGAATAATCTCCAAGCCGCAGCCAAACCATAGTTGTAATCCAACATTGGACCAAAGATGACCGCTTCTGTAAACAGTTACACTAATGATTTGCTATTCTAACTGGTTAATAAATAAATATTTTTTTTTAAATCTTACGAAGTGTGTATGAGGCAGGGCGTGAGAAATCTCCATAACTGATAGAAATTTTCAGATGTGAGTACAAAGTATTCGTCCATCCACACAGAAAGTGTACATGGTCCCAAGAGGTAAAAGATCACCACCTTTGCGAATTTATGCATAAAGTAATTGTTTAAAGACAGTAATGTAATTTAATATGGTCTTATAGAAAAAAAAATAGCTTCAATTTCCGTACTTACTTGAACAAAGGAAATAAAAACTGAGACAACTGGCCATTTAAGAGGAACTGAAATCAAATTTATTAAGTCCGCTTTCTCTTCAACGTAGTTATTGTAGACTTTCTGGGTAAAAAGATCATGATATGGTTGTACTGATGTTTCACTCAAATTTTGGACCTCTTTATTAAAAGCAGCATCATCCTTCTCTATTTTCTCTTTTAAACTATTAAATTTCTTGTGTGAAATCCAACCGAAACCAGTGAAAATTTGACAAATAATTTGAATCTGAAAATAGATGAGATAAACAGTTTAGGACTTTTAAAATCTTACACAACTTTAACTTTAATCCAATTTCACTTTCATCACAAGTCACAAGTCAATTGGAGTTTTATGTAACTTACCCACATTTCAGAGTCCATCGTTACTCACGAACACTCTTGAAAGAAAACGTATAGGTCGATTATGTATTTTTGGAAATAGAAGGATAAATGTTGTATTGAAGCACTCTGGAGGAAGAATAAGAAGATGCTGCGACGTACACATCCAGTCTAACACTTAGAAACCCTTACATTTTAATATAATATGTATATTTGATTATCATGCGCACAAAAGTATCTTATGATGAAATTATATCTCCGTTAACATGTAACGTGATGTGTGACATGTAAATAAAGTTACAATTGACAGTGAAATTAGTTGGAAAAATACTACAAAGCAAAAAAAGGGAGGACAAATGAGTTCAAAGGATGACAAAAAAAACAAGCAATGCCAAGGAAACCTTTAAATTCTTCATTTATCAACAAATTATAAACGCCTTTCATAAAGATAGCAAAACTGGTTTCACAAAGATTATTCCTATTCCACTGCAGTCAGAGTTGCAGTGGAAAGTTTACCATTTTATCTACTTGTACTAGTTAGAATACAACACATATATCTTAAAGTTCCCTGCTATCATTGTGAATATTTCCATTGGTCAGCAACTCTTCAGCCAATACTTCGACATAAAGGTTAAAATTAGAATACAATGTTTACGTTTGACTGAACTACTGATATTCTTAAGAAACGAAAGCTGATAAAACTTCAGAGAAAAAAGGAATATCTCCTACCCCGTCCTCATATTACAGTACAGTACATGTCATGTATGTTCCTTTCCATATAGTTTTGATAAATCATTCCCAAAGTACACTCGTGCACTGCATTTAAGAGTAAAATGACTCCTTATTTATTATATTTACAAAGTACACATTTATCTACCATATTAGTAAATTTATTGTTGAGTTGCTTATCCTTATCTGAAATAATTTATGTTGTTAAAACAAAATATTGAGGGTAGTTCTACATAAAATGAAAAACGTGTATTGGTCGGATTTACAGGAAAACTTTAACGCTGGTCCTGGCCTAGATTTAATTTCCTTCAGCAGTCACAAAGATTTTCATGTGAGTACCGTCAAAGCAATCGAATTAAATATTTAATAATGTTTGTATCCAACTAAATTTTATAAAACAAAACCAGCAATACAGTCAGTCATTTGGTTAATGGAAATAGCTAAATATTTTCTAAAACGTAATTAAATCTAAACTTTTGTTAAATATTTTCCTGTTTCCCATTTTTATTAAATTGTAGTTGTTTGTATTCGGAAAAATATTTCCGCAAATGCCTGCAAAATATTTATTAAACGAAATTACACGTACAATCAACTAGCCCTTTATTTTTGAAACATATTCATAGAACAAATCCAATTAATTACAAATATAAATGCTATATACATATGTGTCACTAGGACGGCTTTACTGACCTTATTAACGTTCAGCTTTTACTAATCTTCATAAACACTTTCATGAATTTCCTCAGGAAATAGGTCTTTATTTTTAAGTAAAAGCCTTTTAATGTCATGAGGAACCAAAAGCAATAGGCAAGGTAAACTCTTTGGATAATCCTTCAAGTCGATTTTGGACGACATCATGATCGTGAAGGCTAACAGAAAATTTTCGTACTACGAAATTTCAAATTCCAAGTTTTTCTAATATAGCTTGACTGATATTTCCCAAAATAAAGGACTCCAAAATGTTTATTAGTTCCAAGCGGGACCTCACCTGGGAAACTTTGCTTCTTTTCAGTAGTTTCTACAAAAACAGCAATAAAATGGTATATTAACGAATTTTTGTGCCAATTTGAAAATTAATCGAAAATTTACCGTAAGTAAACAATAACCGTAAGTGCAACTGCAAAGGCGATCCTTTCATACTTTTCTTTTGGAAATACTCTTAAAATTGGAAACATCGGGGTAAATTGAACTGCTACATTGTTCAAAAAGCCAATGGTCTGTATGAATTTAAAAACATTATCGGATTAAAATAAAATGTTTGTTTTTCAAATATATCGATAATATGTAGTACTAAAGAACGCATCAATAACTTACAGTTGACAGCAAAATGGTGAACATTGCCATGAATACAATCAAAATCGGTATAAAAGCGCTTATCATTCGCCCAAACACGACAGCCCCTAAAAAGTATAGTAACCATTTTAAAAGTAAAATCCCTTGCTAATTTTAACATTAATTTTTTAAATTTCAGTTTCGAAGTCATATAAGTTTCTTCATAGCTTATTATAATGAATGCAGATTATATTGCCATACCTTTACTATCATACCATTTTGCACGTCAAATGTGCCAAAGTTAACAAAGTCTCCTTGAACCAAAAAGAGGAAGAGTATAAGCGCAATATGTAAAAAAATATCAACATGATTAACGATACTAATAAAATCATCTATATTCACGATACACTTTTAAAAGTTATCAAGTTTTCAGTACTTACATAAATAATCCAACTTGGCAAACACCAACTTAACCCAATTATTAGTAGTGCAAAAATTTGTCAAAATTTTCAAACTCTTTAAGATAACTCCGTTTCTTCGAGATAAGCAGCAATTTTACACTTTCTTTTGTCACAAAGATAGGCCAAAGTAGAAATACAATGATTCGAAACCAAAAATTGGAACCAAAGTCGTTAGAAGACTTAATGTAAGCAGTGTTTTTAATATTTTCTGAGGATCCAAAAATGTTGACTGGGTTGCTGTTGTTTGTGAAATTAGTTTCGCCTAAATTAGCTGGTTCTTCATGGTTATCCGGCTCACCCCCAAACAACTCGGATAAGCTGGAAATAGAGTTGGCTGTAATCCCGGTTCTTATGGAATGTCTTGTATCATTTGTAAAACTATCCAAAGAGTACTTTGCCTGGTTGTCTACATTGGCTTCATTATTTTGAATAGTTCCGTACAAAAATAAGGCGGCCATCATAAACCACAAAATCTGTAAAAAAAATTGAACGAATTTAACCGAATTTTTTACCATACTACGTAAATAGCACATAAACTAACATGGAGGATTTGTGAAGCCCTAATAATCCATTTGAACTTTTTATATTTCGAGTGAACGAAAAGTTGAACGAAGGGATGTAATAGCAAATTCGCTGTTTTTCTTTTTGGTTGTTTTTATATTATGGCCAGCGTTTGAGTTTCCCGGAAGCTATCATAATTGGATTCTTGAATTAGTTTTGGTCTACCAGAAATCACATTGAAATAAAATAAAATTTAGAGCGTTAAAGTATTTTAAACACTCATTTTTACCTCCACATCGCCATACCACACTTGTTCAATGCATTTATTGTAAACTGACTTGCAGAATATTTTATAGTCTCCGAGAGCACCACGCACCCTATCCCTAAGTCAAACTGAGCTAAATAGATTGCTCGAGCATATAAATAAATACATTGCATTGTGATGATCCCCAAAAGCATATTACACAATTATAAGAATTCTTGATGGGACCTTGCCATATGACAAGAATAATACCCAAACTTCCAGTCCAGCCATCGAAGATATTATTTAGAGTGAGTCGTGAATTTGCTACAAATATATGCTTTTAGACGTAAATGGTAAGCAGATTTTAGTTTTTAACTTTTTCTGGTTAAACAATAAAGCAAGAAGCTATTGTAAACTTGTAAAGGAAGTATAAGTTGCAATGTTTAATTTTATTAAAGATAACCAACATTCCTTTCACATAATTTTTCGAAGGTAAACTTCATTTTTTAAATAAATATTATAGATAAAGTCGTATAATTTTATGGTTACATTTACAACAAAGTTAAAGTACTTATGTACGCTTATGTTAATGATAACGTGAAAGTTTATTGTTAATCGTAGCTTTATATAAACTTACGAATTTATTTAAATTAAAACAGGTTAAAACGTTAAATAACGTTATATATTATCGTACACGTTGTAATAACAAATAGCTTCTTTTTTGGTGTATGAACATTTCGATATAAAATATAGATAAATTATTTGTTTTTCAAGTGATTCCCTAAAACTGTAAACAACTCGTTCAACGTAATTGAGAAAAACAAGCTATAATAATAACATCCTATTTATCAATATCGATTTGAGATAAGTTATGTAAAATATATAATAATAATTATGCGTTCGGTATTATATCTTATTAATTATGTATTATTAATTACGGCTGTATTTAAATAAAATCCACTCAAAAGGATAAACATTTTTTTGTCTATTTTTTGATTCTTTCAATTTTTAAAATTTCAATAAACATAAATAATGTATTTTATTGTGTATGTACTATTAAACCGCTATTGTTTTACGCCTTCACTATTTCTCAATCCCACAACAATATATTTAATATTTTCTTTTAAAAGAGCAACACCAAACTAACTGTTTTCTCTATTAGCAGATTTAATATGTTTAACGAAGTGTTTCGCTCATAGTAATTCGAGCACCCAAACCGAATACGAATATCTTTACAAGCCTTCATCATCATCCAACTTACAGGCTTCTCATTTCTCGTAAGACAAGCATCTTAAGTAAATCCACAACGCGCCTTTTTCAATCCCTCTGTATTTTTCTACAAGTGTGATTACACCTACCAGGAAAAGAGTAGCCCACTGTCAGAAAAAAGTACACACACACAAATATGTACACTGCAAATGCAAACGAAGTCATAGAAGTCGTTGCACGAATTTTCGGCTGTAATATCAAAACTCCCAAGAGGACCCCAATTGTCATATACACAATTTTAACTCGGAAAGCTACATTTCCGAAACAACTTTTTACCAGTTCCGTATAAAGCTGAAGTTGTCGATAGTTTTGTATACTGTTGTTAAACGAATGTAAGGAGCTAGGTTTTTTCGCGAATTTCTCAAGCACTTGTTGAGATAATACTGAAAGAGCAATGTAGCATATATATATGCCATTATACATAAAGCCTGTCCAATAAAGGTCCGGAAAAAGTTAAAAGTTAATTTTCTAAAAGGCCATATAACTAATGGGTTCATGTAAAGCATATTTTAGAACTATGATTTTTATAGTACTGGAAAAATATGAGCTTGACCTGATTCACACTTACAACACTGAAATTAAAGAGCGTT
>JAQFZH010001954.1:0-18522 GCA_034695485.1 Entomobrya nivalis
TTTTGATATAATTAATATCAAACTCACACTCACTTCAAAACAAAAAAAGTTTGATGACAATGAGAGATGACGAAGAGTAGAGAGAAAGTTTGACAAGGAAGCAGATCAACAACCAATCAAATTCGTGACTGCAAAAGTGCGCAAACTTTCAAACGCTCAAAAATTGGGGAATCTTGGGACGCGCTATCTCCAGCTTAATACTTAGTTTTCCATACAAACAAAAATGGCCGACCGGAATACAAGAGCCCTACCTCGTTTTCTGCTACGTTTCCCTTTACATTGTGTAGACAAGTCTCTGATTCCTAAATTTGGTTTTCCCATGTGTAGACTTCCACTCTTGACTAAAGTACTACAAGAACAACATGAAATATAAGAGAAAGAACCAGCAAAGAACTTTCTAAGAAGGAAATAACACACACACAGCAAACAAGGGGGTGAGATAAAGTGAGCGAAAGTAATTTTCTCCATTTTCCTCGCTCGCTTGCCGTTTTACATTCATATCCTTCAGCAGCTCGAAGCAGAGCAAAGTGAGTGTCTTTTCAAAACTGCTTTGTGGCAAACATTTATTTTCTTGTTAAAAGAATGTCAAGAAATATATTCATATACATTTTATAACCATGATGTATTGATTTTGATTTAATATAAAAAGTTAACCATTTATCCCAAATCAGAAAACAATACCGGGCTCGACCATTCTGACTTATGCAGCAACTTTCTCTATGTTTCTTCTGCAAAAGTTTTTGTTCATTTTCGTAAAATAGAACAGTCGGAAAATGACTAAAAAGAAAAATACTAGAAACGTGGAAATAAAGAAGTCCAGAAAGTTATTAATAACGACCGAACTGTTATAAAGGTCATTTACGGCAGTTAACAAGAAGAACAGAAAATAACAGCCTTGTTTTTCGAGGGATGATCATTGAAAGATGGCGATGATGATTTGGTGATCTGATCATTAACGAAAAATAAAATAAAAGTAGAAGAAAAGTATGTGGAGCACATAGCAAGCAACATGAACACAGCGACCATTACAAATTATGACACGAAAAGACAATCTCTTCTAGTCTGACTATGCGATCTATCTAACTGAGTTGATCTGGTAGAAAGATGAAAATGATGAGGATGCCATACTCATCTTCTAAAGTACACCAGTACATCATCATCAATAATCATCATCACAGTTCCATCGTTCCTTCATCCTTCACTATATTATCAGTACTTTATGGACAACACATATACGCAAAATGTACAACTTTTAGCTTGGGCAAAAGAATGATAAGCATTTTCTCAGTTTTGGTTGGTCTGGCCATCATCGTATAGAAATACAAAGGGAAGATCGATAAACTATGAAAATTACTCTTTCGGGACTAACAAGTTGTTTGGATGACTGGTTAGATCTCTGAAGAGAGAGTTGGAGAAAACCAGAAGCAACTCTGGTTCTGAGAACCAAAACGACAAAATGAGAAAGCAGTTCAGAGCAGAAAACAAGATATTTAGAGAGGGAAACCAAGGAGAAAGTAGTTTCTTGAAAGATTTCTTCCTTCCTTCCAACAAGCAAGAAAACATCACACAAATAATAGTACGAAATAATCATATACAAATTGCAATACAAGCCAACATACTTATAATGGTTTTGGTGGTAGTTTGGTAGGTTGATAGTTGCTGATGATAATAATAATCATCATCATCAACAACAGTAATAGCAGTACTGTGTGATCAAAGGAGAGAAACAAGTGTGGTGGTGGTGGGTGGCTTATGGAATTGTTTGGTATGCAGGTTTTTCTGCTGCTGATGTTGTTGTTTGTTAAGAAAAGAGGGAAAACGAACTTGTTAAATAAAAGCAAGTATACCATACCATGTCATTTGACTCTTTTGGGAATGTCGCGTCTCTTCCTGATCTGCACACTGCTGCTGCTGCTCTTATTCTTGTTCCTTTTCTTTCTTATGGTGTATGAGCTCAAGTGGTAGTTGACATGAGTTCCAAAGTGAATCGTCGACCACTTCTTCCTAAGTCTCGCAGGAATTTTACTATGCAATCGAGCAAATAAGCTATGATAAAACTTACGGGGCTGTTCCATTATGGCGGAAATATGTACATATGATAAAAATTGATAAACATAAAATATCTTGATGACAAAAGCGCGTTTTGCAGTACATCAAAGAAACTTACAAAACTTATGGATGTTCCTCCCTCACTTGTGATAGTTATAAAACAAGTCATCTTGTGCTGTAATTTTGTAGAGCAAGTCACACTTTTTCTGCTATGCTTTCCCTTGTCATCTTGTGTTTTTCACTTGACTTCACTGCTACAACTATACCATCAGGGAAATGTTGTAATGAATGATAATAATAGAAACCGCACATCATGCATATGTATTGGTATATATGTGTATGATATACGTGTACATGCGTAGTAATACTATGTATGCTACATTGCAAACCCCTTGAATTTAGAAAGGATATAAGTGAAAAGAGGAAGAAAAGATGAAGAAGATGAGCAGATAAAACTGAAGATGATAACTGGAAATGGCAAAAGAGGAAATTTACGTACTTCTGCTCAACTCAAATTACTTGACTTCGACTTCTATTTTTTGCGTCTTGGTGTTCTTTCTCAATGTTCTTCTTCTTGAAACATACCAAACTGCGGTACCAAACTTGAAATGTATTGCGGATTCGATCAACAGTCATTCATGGATGGTGAGGCATTAGGGACTTTTTTTGGGTGGCGTAAAAACAGGAAAGCATTAACATCAGAAAAAGTTTCTGAGTACACAAGCTTCCTTCTCTTTCAGGCGTCATACATAACAGTAAGAATGTGAAATCCGTCCACGGTAACTTTTGTGAGGTCTTGTGTAAAAACATTTGTTGTGCTGTATTGCTTCTATCCAATGTTACGTTTTTCTAAAGAAATAAATTGGTGATGGTGACGGAGGATTGACAGTGGCTTTTAATATATCTTCCTTCCTTCTGGCGCTTTTTATGACGATGATAATAATAATGGTGAAAGTGTTTTATAATGGAAAATTTTCCTCATCTTTCATATTCATCAGACACTACAATCTTTCCGATCAAACTCAAAAACCTTGACAGAAGATAGGTCAACGTGGCAGATATGGCAATGGTAAAACTCACAGCTGAAAGCTATATTAACGCTGTATTTTGAATCAACCCAGCATACATGCATAAACAAAATGTCCTGAAAATGAATGTGACCTAAAAGAAAGAAAAAGTTTACTTAAAAGTAAAAAAATATATAGTAAGCAATTTATGTCACTGACTAGACCGAGAGTTGCACAAGCTTTTATGAAGAAACAATATAGAATTTATGTGCACGTCATGTCATGTCAGTGCTCCGCTTTCAGGAAAAAAAAGTTGAGTTGTGAGTTTGCAGTGACGGGATCACTTGGAAGTTTCGTAATTTAAAATAATGTAGCCGAACGAAGTGAGGTCTTATTTTGCGATATGATATTGTTATAAAATTATTTTTTATATTTACACTCAGATACTAAATACATACTAATACGAAAAGTTCTCAAACTTTGTGAGAGGAAGGGGACTGGAATATGGCTAGCTCCATGTTCCAAAGAACGGCTTGATTCATTAATTATTTCTTAGAGAAGAGAGAACGTGATAAAATGAAGAGAAAGGCGTACCAATATGTAAGCGCCCGACTGAAACTGCTAGTTTGAATAGAACTATTTTATGAATTTGTTGTTTAACGAAAAAATCTATTCAATGATATCAAAATGTATGACCTACTACATCGATAATGTATAACGAAGTTTTAAAATAGAATTGTATTTGATAAAATGTGTGAATTCAAAGTATTCTATTCTTAAAATTGTCCTTTCTGTGAAAATAGAAGGGATGGACATTTACACGCAGATTTTTATTTGCTAAATTGATGCTCGTATTTTTTTAATCTTCACTGCTCATGAAATCAAATAAAAACTAATGAACTATTCTTGGTTGGGATTATATAGGTGTCTGAAACTTGGATGTTGGGTGAATGGATGTGTGTTACGTGGACCAGTTCGGATGTTTTATCCTGTACAGGTGAGATTATTTAAAGCCCTATTCAATCTATATCAGAAGTAGGTGTGACTTTAAAACAAAATATAAACTAACATGCTCATATGCATGCCTGCAATATGAAGCAAATTGAAAATCCCTTGTTCTTAAAAGCATTACAGCTTTCACTTCAATTTTTCTTTTATAACAGTATCAGAGTGCAGAACTACATACATACACAGATAATTAATGAAACCCATGCTAAAAAAAATTAATTGCAGGCTTGCCTTAAAATAACACTTTGTATACTTGCAGCACTTACCATCAGATACATAAGTCGTTATTATTTAATGGAGTCTAAACTGAAGTTTTGTCTTCAAAATTGAGAAGTTACTTCAGGTGAAGATTTTACTTCAGGTTGTGTAATGTTGTGCAGAATTAGCCCTGCAGAAAAATAACCACTATAAAATGATTTCATGTACCTAAATTATCACAAATTAATGACAGTTAATTGTTGAGAATACCTTTAAGTTAGGATGTTAGCTCAAGTATGAAATACCGAGACTCATATTTCTTATCAAAGTTATTATGTTTGTAAGCAGCTGCGTTGTATAAAATATTATCTGTGTCTGTATGTTAGGATAAATTTTCCCTTCAAGAAACAAAAACAGAATTGTGAAATATATTTTTAATTACTTTTCTTTTCTAATTTATTACAGCTTCAATTCTTCACCTGGTGGCGATTGCGATGGATCGGTAAGATTTCTAAAAAAACATTTGTTCTTATCATATTGTATTAAAACTTCAATGTAAAAAATTCAGTGTACAATTTTCCAAATACACATTACTAACAAATATGCCTTATAAAGCTTAAAATATATATAAATAAATACACTGGTAGTCTAAAAATATATACATATAAATACATATGCACCTCTAAAAAGCTGCCTTTTGTGTTATCTAAAACGCAATAACTCTATCATATTCTAAACTAAACTTGTTTTTCTTACCAAACTCAAACTAATCTGTAGTTTTAGTGTACAAAGCGTTACAAAAGAAATATATTATCTTTAAATCTATCGTAAATATTTTTTAAAGCCTCGATACTGATAACTATAAAATCAGTTAACTAAAATGAAACCCTAAAAACTTTTTCATTTATCCCTTTCCAAAAAATGTCTCATTGTTTTGCCAAGTAAAGGTACGTAAGGTAGCAAACTCGCAACACCGAACAATAAATAATGCCCGCAGTCAGCTCCAGTCACAGCCTATTCAAGAAAAAGTCAAGTTTTAACAGCTTTTCCCATCACAGAAAGAAAGTTGAGATAAACAAACTCCATACGTTATGCTTCTCTCTAAAGCTAATGGCTAATGGAGCAGAACTAATCAACAATGTGCCAATTAACCATTGTGCCCCTGAAAGTAACAAAGTGCAAAAAAGTATAATCCGTTTCCATTTTATTCACTAAATTCCCTTTCTTTTGCCGTCATTCTCCTTAAGTAAGTTTTTAATCAAAACCTTTCTCCACTTTTTCTTATTTTTGTAATGCAAGAAACATACGAAGTCAAAAGACTGTAAATCACACCACACTACCTTCTTCATAGTCACAGTCTCAATGAAAATGAATGAGCTTGTCTTTGTAGGTGGCTCTCTTGTTACGTTATGTTATTACCTGCTGAGTTAACTATCAAGTTAATTCAAATCATTCAACAGAATTTTTTCTATTTTACTTCATTTTCCTCAGCAGCAGCCTGTTTTTTAAAAATCCGGAGTAGTAGTAATGGAGAAGGAATGAAGCATCTCTGGAGATGTTTTTAATTTTTTATTGCATCCTTTTTCGTTACTTTTATCACAAGGTTTCCTGTAAAGTAGTATTTGTATTCACTTCCCGGGTCTAAATCTCTAAATGCATACCTTCATCTCTTTATTTCAGCTTTTTAATAAAAGCACATATGCGGTGAAAATACTTTTCTCTCCGGTTTCTCATACATATACGTAGTTTGCTTTTCAGTATTTTTACTTCGGAATTAAGAGTCTTAGGGAATTAGTATTTACCCAGGCCCCAACGAGCATAGTAGGTGGAGTTTAGAAAGCCATGCATATAACATTCTGCTTCACTATAATTATCGTCCGTGTCGTTTACATTTTTTGATTTTTTTCTTAATTGGATTAAAAAAATATTTTCTAATACTTCTACATGAGATGTAGTCTATAACTCCTGTTCCAAAATTTCCAACTATTACAGAAATCTTAATTTCAACTAAATCCGTAAATAAACCAACGAGTAGTAGCAAATCAAAGACCAAATTTTTTAACATGGAAAGCTCATAAGGAATTTTCACTTTTTCGACTGTTTCTATAATTGGCTTTTAAAACTGTTTTCTGATACTTCTACATGAGATGTAGTCTATAACTCCTGTTCCAAATTTTCCAACTATTACAGAAATCTTAATTTCAACTAAATCCGCTAATAAACCAACAAGTAGTAGCAAATCTTAGATTATACTTTTTAACATGGGAGGTAAATGGGAGAGCTCACTCATGCTTGCTCTGTCGGGGACCTGGAAAGCAAATTCCTATCGAGGCTTAATGTAACAGTAAAAATGTTGCACATGGATTGTCTTTCTTGTTTCGGAATACTCAGCAACTTTCCCACTTGTAGATGACATGCATGTTCATGACTTGCCATCGTCAGCTTTTTTCACTTTCAATATATTCCTGTCTTTTTCTTCGCTACATGCATCTTTAATTTAAAGCAAAATGTCAATGAAACATTTTTTCTGACGTGATCTTTATAAAATTCCACTTCTTGTTCCATTTGTATGTTACGAATACAGAAGTCAGAACGATGCAAGTTCATTTCTTGTGTTTTATGAATGTTTTGAATATTTTTATGATGCAGTCTTGCAATTTTAGTGACTTCTTTAGCCTATGGCCTATATACCTCGACTATCTAGATAGTTAAAATTAACGAATAAATTTAATTTGCATGGTTTAAAATAAGACTGCATTAAAAACACGAATATGTACCATTTAATTAAAATTTTAGTCAAACTTTTACAATAGCAATTTATAATTAAAATCCTATATATTTATTATGCTTTTAAGGATCTAGTAAACACTAAAATAATCAAAAACGAAATATGAGTATTAAACATCTTTGCGCTCTAAGAATTTTTTTTTGAAACACTGTAACTTAAGATATTAAACTTGAGCTGATTGAAGAGTTTCGCAATTGGACTGTTGTTACAATGAAATATATATTACCACGTATTGTCAAGTAGCAAGTAACCACTTCTCGTCGTTCCATTTGCCCAGAATAGGCTCTTGTAACATTTTTGTGCTTGACCATAATATCTACGTTTACTTCCATTCATCTGCGCTATTATATACATACTTATACCTGATAAATTCGAAACAACAACTTGTTTTGTTACAACATGTTTTTAAGAAAACAAAATAACCTCCAGCTTTGACATTTCTTCGTACAACTTATTTTGCTTAAGTTTTATTTACAATAGCTTGAGCTTAAAAATAGTCAATAAACACAACAGGGTAACCCTAGACCAGTGACCATTTCATAAGAAAGACCACCCAAGACGAAATAAAGCCGAGAAAATTTGTCCACTCAAACAACTTCACTCTTTCCCTTTTGCAAAGAGTACAACTATACCCAGAAGTTAACCAAGTCAAGTGAATCCCAGTCCAAGTCGGCTCAAGTCATGCACGCAATGCTACAACCACTACAAATGTAGTAAGTATAGCTATAGGTATAGGTGTCTATTTCTGTTGTCTGTATAAAACCATAACCCCCTCACTCTTGTTGGCTTTTATTCCAGCTAGCTCGTTTCTATTTGTTCTGATTGTGAATGAAAGTGAAGTTTGTTAGGATTCTAGGATTCTCGAAAGAAGTTTTTGGAGAAAGCTGTTATTCTCTCTCGCTAAATGATCCTCTTCTTGTCTAAATGAGGTTACTATAATACGCATTCTACCTGGATGAAGAGATAGACGGTTTTGTTGGCCCTTTAGTCTTACTTACTTACGTACTTAGAACTTGGCTGACTAGTCTGCTTCTGCTCTGCTGTTGGCTCTCTCCTAGAAAAAAAGTATCAAAAAATGGGAGGCAGAGTGTTATAGCGAAAAGTCCATCGAAAGTGTATTGTGTGTTGTCAAGATCGATTTAACATAGTTTAGTTGACAGATGGATATATTTGTGAACTATATATTATAAGAAAATCCTAAATCGGTTGAAGATTAAGGAGAAAGGGGAATCGAAAAAACAAGTGAAAGCTTCGACAGAGACACATTTTTTTGTGAAGTGGCAGGATTTTATCCCTTCTCTTTCTGGAGAGTCGTTTTAGTCTCATTTTCATTTGAACGTAACGCTAACCCAGCCCAGCATATTGTAAAGGTGATACATGCGATAAACCGGCGTATAATAAAGTTCCAGTAGACTTACAGTTACAACTTGCAGTACTAACTTGCATGATACCATATTGGCCTTGAAAAAGTCATTCTCTATCAAATATCTTCATATTTTGACCAAAACTGTTGAACACGACACACTGGACAATTTATTTACACAATGGTTCATTTTCATGTTTACATTGCATACACATACGTTTTTATGTCATTATTGCAGGATGGACAAATTCCTTTTTCAATTAAAACACCTTTCTTTCATTCACCGGAACTTAATAAGTTTAAACCGGTATACCTGCGACAGTTTACCCGAAAATGAACAAAATAGGGACGAAAAAGCAAGACATTTAATAGCTATATACATATGAGCTAAGCTATACATAGCTTTCTCTTTATAAAACTTGCGTTTTCATACTTCTCCCGACCCCAACTGTTTGTATGTATATATCTGTGTATGAGGAAAACAATAAACTTAATTAGACTTTTCACTGCTGTAAAACAACTGTTTATTCTGTATGTGTCTAGCACTCCTTTATCTCTGTGGGATGTTTTTTTCGCCATTTTTTTTTTGCTGTTCTAGGGATCCCTGGTCATTTGTTCTATTCGTTGCGACATTTTAGTACGACATATAACAAGTTAGCTTGAGTGAGTCATATAGTGAGCCAAGTGAAGGGAGTATAACTAACTAACTCGCTGTTATGAAACTTCTCTCTAGGAAAATGTGATTTCGACTTAAAAAAATATCCAACTAACAAAGCAATGCCACAACTGCAACAACAACAATGAAAAAATACTCGGTCACTTGACTCGCTTCTTGTAATACTTTTGAAACAGTTTTATCCTATGGTGGTCATATAAAGTTTTTTGCTTTTGCTTTGTTCTGTTGTAATTTTGTAGTATATCTCTGTTACCAAGCTTATATGAATCATTTCTCTATTTGGCTGTGCTGTACTGACATGGTTGTATGTAAAAATCGGAACACAAAGCTGAAGACAACATGGAACGCGAACAATATTATTCAGATAACAGCTAGGGTTCAAAAACATGTTCTTAGAATACAGTGGTGTAAAAATTGTTATTTTTACGTTAGTTTATGAAAAACCAAAAAAATGAGTTGGTGTAAAAGGGCCGGAAAAATACAGAACAGATTTGGCTTTCTTTTTGTAAAGGACAGGATTTGGTTTGGATTAACACTGAATGAAGCTATCATTGTGAATGTTATGATATGGGATTCATTTTTTCAGAATGAATATCCAAACAAAAAAGATGACGACTTTTTAAAAGACTCACTCACTCACATAACACACGTCATATAGTGAAAAAAGTAATCTCTTCGTCGCAAACAAAAATCCATGTATACTTTGAGTTGCCTTGTTTCTGTTATCCGTACAGTCAATCGAGTTACAGCAGTAGAAAGTGCAGTGCAGTGTTGTCCCTTGGGCTGTTTGCAATATAATATTGAACTTTTTTCCACGTGTAAACCTATGAGGTTCAGCTGTTTTAATAATATTGCATATCATTTTACTACGAAGCATATAAAATGTAGATTTGATAGAGCGCGTGATATTTTTTATTCACACACTATCGAGTTATTATGACCCAGGGAGAAAGAGTGAGAATTGTGGTGGGTGTATGGTTTAAGTAAGATACAACGTGCAAAATCTGGTTTTAGCCAAGCAGAGGGATTTTTTGTGAAGGGTGAGGAGGAAGAGAGGATGATGATGATGAAGATGGAGGAGTAAATCCTTCCGAAGTAATAATATTCTGCTTTTCTGTTCTGCTCCGCTGTAGGTGGGAGAGGGAGAAGTAGAGAGAGAGGATGAGCCGCAGAGTGATAAGTTTTAGGTTAGTGCTGCTACTGACAATGAGACGAGGTTGTAGGTAGACAGGAGTAATAATATGAAACTATTGACTTTATATGCGAAATGCATTTAGATTTAACGTACTACACGGAAACGCCCGGAAACATTTTCATTCAAACAAGAGGAGGTAAGCGGGGAAAGAGAATTGAGCATGTATGCATGGAAAGAGGCATTGTGTGTTTTTTCTGTAATCGGATGACTGTAGAATACTAGGCTGGTCCAAGAAACTGGGATGATGATAAAAATTTAATAATAAAATGGAACAGTGAAATAAACTGATGCATAGGAAAATTGCAATGTTACAAGTATGGATGGATATGTGTATGCATGTGACAATTTATGAGTATCGATTTACATACAGCAGACCTTTGAAGAAAGCTTCAATCAAGTTTAGTTACGTTACATGCTCACTTTTGAAATGCTACGGGGAAAATGTCACCTTTCAATTTATTCACTCACTATACATAGTACCAACATGCATGATAGCAGAAAAAAGCGACGGTGTGATTATGATAGAAATTTGTTTATCTCATATTTGCATAAACGAACAACTCAGAGCGACTAAAATTTAAATTTAATCAAACAGAAAAATACAATATTTCATCAAACGAACTTCAAAGCATATTAAAGTTCATTAAAAACGATTTCATTATTTTCTGTTCGCATGGGCTATACTGATAACATTTTATATAAGTTATCTTTGTGTTTTGAAATACTCTCTCATTGAGTTTAATGTCCAAAGCCGTTTCATAATCCGTATATTTTATTTACAAATGATTTTCAAGCAACTTAGCCCTTAATAATCTTATCAGTTCACTGCATAAATACTTGTGTATTGTACTGTTGCCTAATTGGCTTTATGTTGTATTGACGTGTTTGACAATTCTTTGTCACGTAGATTAAGTTTGCACGATTTTCGGGGAATAGTTTATTACTCCTAAATAGCAACAAAGCATAAACTGTAAACAATATACCAAAGAAGAGTACAGTATTAGTGACAAGTAACCTTATTTCATAAAAGGGAAAAATGTCACTGATCAGCACTCATTCATTTTGTTCTTCAGATGCAACAATGAATCCTCTAACCAGGCATAAGAGTGAAATTACATTCACATTCCAAACCTCTTTGTTCACAGAAAAGCTAAATCCAAAAGTAAAAAAGGAGACTTATAAACAGAGATGCAAAATACTATGCAAAGCAATAAATCCTTCCTTACATTCAATTCCAATAATCCGTTGGACCAAACCATAGTAAAAATAATAATATTCGAGAGAGAATCTGTGTAAACACTCGTAAAACGTAGGTATTCTGAACGAATGCGCATACATATGTGTGCACACACATAAGAGATTCAAATAGACAAAATCGCAATCAAATCTCATCCGCAACACTCCCGTTCTCTACATTTTTGTCTCTCAGATTGCGAGCGGCAAACAGCGGTGAACATGTGGAGGATAAATATATGTGTGTATGGATGCATGTGTGTCATAAATACATACATATTTACTATAACGAGAGAGAAAAAGGAAAAGCAAACAAAAGGTGATGAAACATCAAAAGTGCAAAACAGAGAAAGAGAGAAATGATGAAAAAGGCTCTTGTGTAAATACAAAAGGAGTACTAAACGCCAAATAAACGTGACTACACCTCACACCCTCCTACTCCTCCTCACTCATAATGTACTTTGAAAACGTATCCAAACAGCCAGTCATTTCTTCTCGTACTTCACCGTCGCAGCGGCGACTGTAAATACAGAAAAAGAGTTAAGCTGCCACTTTTGTGTCGTGTCATATTTTTTCTTTCTTTTTGTTTCGCCATATGTGCACCCAACCTCCGCGCGCTTTGTGTAACAGCTTTGTAATGTATCAGCACACAGCACAGACCGACAAAAGTGAAGTGAAAATAAGGCAGAAAAGAGATCATAAAATAATACGTATACATTTTAGGCTAAAGGATTTCGATTGCTTTGCTGTTTTCACTTTTTGCTTTTAATGTTTTACCGCGGCTTGTAGTAGTAGTATTGCATTGCTGGTGGCGTTCAAGCGGATGCACATTTTCTGTCACAGTCACTATATTACAAACATACTTTAATGCAAATGACTGAGCAGAAAATAATGAGAAGATTATTTTTTCATGTGATCATTATCATCATCATCATCACGATCATGGCACCTTCACGTGCCGTTTGACTTGACGATTTATACTTCAAAACAGATATTCGCATTGCAGAGAATATTTCTCTTTAAGTCCTTCAGAGATTGTTACTAAGCTGTTTCGTTCTCATCCTCTTTCAAATCCTCTTTCTACGTCAATAATTTCTCTGCTTATTTTTACTGCACAGTATTGATGAAATATTTTATAAGCTGAGCTGCAGTTAGATAAATAAATAACAAAACGGGTAAAGAGGTGACGGTGGGAAGTTAGCAGCAGCAGTGGCAGTGCAGTCTGCAATCCCGGATCTCGTTTTATTTAGAGAAAGAGAGAGGCACAGGCAGTTTATCATTATATAATGGGAGTGCAATGTAGAAAATGGGATTTTTGCTTCATGTGAGTTTTTTCCTTGAAATTGGACAAGCAAGTTATATTAAATTATATTTACATTTGCAACGCAAAAGAAGGAAAGAATGTGCCCGTCTTTGTATATGAAGTAGTAGTGGAATATTTGCTTGTCATTTAAAGTTCACTTATACTGCCACTGCCACTACTGCTAAACTACAATGTAATTGCTGAAGATGCAAGTTTGAAAGCATGAAGGAAACAGGAAAATCAAAGAAGGGAGACAAGGATACATAGAAAGATTAGTATTAACACAAGCACATGTACTGTAAAGAAGTTTAGAGAGAGTTAAGGGAGTCATGCATTAGAAATGAGAGGAAATTGGGAGTGAAATGGGTTCTGGGTCTTTTTGCGTTTGGTTGTACGGTTAAAAGGATATTTCCTACATATTTTTAATGCAGTTTCATTGAATTGGAACAAGTATACATAGTGTACATACATATATACCTAAGTACCTATATGCAATATTCATGAAGAAGAAACAGACTCTTCCCATGAAAATGTGAAGTTGACTCTATTTCTGTCTTCAAACCTTGTGTAGAAGGAAGAAAGATAACCTGAGAGAGAGAGGGGGGGAATGCATGAAAGGCAGTTTTGTATGAAGAACTCTTAATGGCCCTTTCATTTTCTTTGTTGTTGTTGGGAAAGTAAGTAGCATAGACATTTTTTGTAAAAAGGAATTCGATGTTAAGTTATTCACAGCATATTTTGGGATCATTTGCAACAACAAATTGTATTTTGGTTTGGTATGCATATATACTGCAGATGATATGATTTGAGGTATGAAGTAAAATTAAAGAGGCTTTTATACCACCACCCTGCTACATTTCTATGTTATCAAGTGGTTTTGGAACATTCAATAGATTATTGTTTATTTGTGTGAATGCCAAGTGAAAATCCTACCTACCTGTCTTTCCTTCTGAAGTCATTGCCTCCAAATTCAACTTTTCAAACCAAACAAAGCGGAAGGAAGGAGTCACATTCATATTATGTAGTATGCAGTGTGCATACAAAAGAATATACACAATTTCGCAGACTTAGGAAACGTTCATGTTTTTAGTTCACAATTACACCATTTACTGTTACTCAAGTCATTAACCCTTTTACCACCTTTTACTACTTTACATTTTAACGTAATGATTGCTATTATCCATAATGGTCTTAAATACTTTTCGAATGAGTATTAAATTAATAGCTTAATATAAAACTTTGTGTTGTTGATTTTAGATACTGGGCCGTGACTGACATAGACTACATTCATCAACGAAGCCCCCAACGAATCCTGACCATGATCGGCGTAATCTGGGCACTTTCCCTCCTTGTATCGCTATCCCAATTGGGTTGGAAGGATGCAAATTGGGAAGGGAATATTGCTCACAATCAGTGCGTCGTGAACCAAGAGCTAGGCTACCAAATCTTTGCCACGCTGAGCTCCTTCTATGTACCTCTAGCCGTTATCCTCTTTCTCTATTATCGGATTTATCAGGCAGCTCGAAAACGGATTCGAAGACGCCGCCCACCCCCAGCCACCTCTCTTCTACCTCGTCCCGCCGCGGAAACAAGCCTCATCACACAAGCTAGTTCGAGCAACCCTAGTCCTGAGAAAGCCGCCCTTCTCAATAACTGCACCCCCATCAAAACTATGAACAATTTATCAGTGGAAAATGCTACAAACAATATCAATGGTAGTACCACCGCAAACAACACAAATCAGCAGGATGGCCACTCTTCCGCATCCCAGGTATCATGTAGCATTGAAGCAGGAGGGAGAGCGGGAAGCGCAACAATGCAACTCATTCCTTCCGGCTCCCCGAATCTTTCGTCAAGCACGGCAGGTGTTACGCCAGATCAGACACCGGCAAGAAAAGTGAAAACCCAAAGGGAGAGTGGGGAATCCAAAAGGGAGAGGAAGGCTGCTAAAACTCTAGCCATCATTACTGGAGCTTTTATCATGTGTTGGCTTCCTTTCTTCATTATGGCGCTTGTAGCATCCGCTTGTGTGAGTTGCAACATAAGCAAAAATGTGATGACCTTGATTCTCTGGCTGGGTTACTTTAACTCAACATTGAACCCTATTATTTATACAATATTTTCTCCAGAGTTTAGAACAGCGTTTAAGAAAATTTTATTTGGGAAGCAGCATAGAAAGGGGCGAGCAGTAGCTGTGTAAACACCAAAAAAAATATATATATTGAAAACTTACAAAAAATTTCATTTCATAAACTTTCATGAAATTTCTACTGAAAAATGATACTCACAAAGAAACATACAAAGAAAATCTATCATAAAAATATTATTTTTAAGATAAGATATTATTTAAAGTAAGTACACTCATACATCCGTGAACAATTTGCAAGCAAGATCGTTCTTGGTTCCTTTTCGTCGTCAACTTTCTTCTCGTCACAAAAGACTCTTTTTTTACTTTTTTCTCTCATCCGAGCAGTTTTTAACAAGGAAAATAGGTACAAGATTTATACATTTTTCTCTCAGCTTTTCTTTCGAAGTTATTTCGTCTTTCCCATACATCACTTTTTTCTCTTGATATAATCTATCTTGAAATGTCATCATGATGATCATCATAGTCATTCTCAATGACAGCAAGATTCGCTTCACCTGCCAGTTTCAAATCATCTTTACATCCATTCAGCAAGCAAAGCTAGCGGCAGTGGTCCTTCTTACCTTGCTTGTCTCTGTAATGTAAACACAGTCACATTTCGCTGCACTTTTTCTCCTTTTATATTTAAGGTAAACTGAAAAAAGAGAAAGTAAATCTTACTTTATGGCTATGAATGTAAGGTGCGCTACGCTATACGCTCTGTTTCCTTCCGTCAACATATTTTGTATTGGTTTCCTTTTTTCCTTCTACTCACATATTATAATATAACTTATGTATCATTTTTACTATTCTTTTATGTATACCTTACGTTTACTTTATTTTTTCATCCTTCTCTCATCTGTCCTATTTTTTTGAGTAGCTGATGTTGTATTTGTAGTGGTACAGTTTCCCTTTTGTGTACATTGCACAGACTGAGTCAGTCGGTAGGCTTTTCAAAAAAAAATCTTGCTTACTTTTTTTTACCTTTCCTCTTGAGAATATCATTTTGAAGATGGGCAAGAGAAAGTAAGCAGTCATTATCATGGAAGAAAAAAGTATAGTAGCACAGTGGCGATCATGATGCCGCTGATGGTGAAGCACAGCATGGAAGATTAGTAACTGAACCGAAATAAAAAATTGCGAGAACGATTGCATTGGTCTCTTTTTAGTTATCCAATCACGACTACAATTGCGTCGCCGATTCGCTCAGTGACTCCCTCCCTGTCTATTTTTTATCTATAAAGCAATATCAGAGCAGCAGCATAAGTGTACAGTAGATCGCAATACATTTTTTTGTAAGTGGAGAAAGTGAGAAGGGAAGAAAAATGATTTTTTGTATCTTTTATGATGATGATGATTACCATTGCTACTCTACTAGGGCAAAGGTCCACGTAGATCTATGTACTAGTGTAACAACAGGGCAACATAACCAGTTCCTGCCAACTTGAATATTAGTATTTCGACCATATACTCCCTCTCCCCCTCTCTCTCTCGATAAATATTTCATTCTGACAAAATTGTAAGGCCATCATCCACCAACTCAAGTTGAATTCGAATGGAGATTGAGAATATAATCGTCGTGTTGTGTACACATACGTGAAAATCACATTCAAGCGTTGTGAGTTTTATAGTAGTAGAATGATGTATATTGGCACAGCAGAGCTAGAGTAGGTACCACACCAATATTTGTGTTGTTAGTTTTTCAACTGAAATGAGACGACAACGATCATGATCATCATCATACGAACTCGACAGCAGTGTCGGAATCAGTAGCAAGGGAGTCATAAGAGTTGTCTATGCTTTGTGTCTACCTAAACTAAACTAAACTGAGCTGATTTTGAACAGTTACGATAATATCAGCATTGTGGCACGTACCATTGCTGCTGTCTAGTCCGTGTATCTAAAGTTGTAATATCCTCCTTGGAACATACAATCCATCCATATCACACCATGTAACACTGTATCGTGCAAGGTAACATTCATACAGTTAGAGTATTTCATGGTAAATCAGGTAATGAACGACTATTTCTCAGTGGAAGACGGAAAACGTAGCACCATTCATGCAGTCAGTTGAGATACCTTCTTCAATTTACCTGAGTTGCGTCAGTCAGAAGACAAAGCGCAGCTGATAACAATGAAGAAAAGACGGGAGATATTGAATAACCTTTTGTAAAACATACTCCGGAATTTTAGTTGTAACCATCCGCATCCTCATCATCTTCAAAATTACAAAGCATTTTCTATACTTTTTCTTCTTTTTCACATTCCGTTGCCTATTTTCTCCTGAGGAGTTCCTTTCATTGTCAAATTACCAGTCAGAAACTACCAAGAATACCAAAAGTATTGGATCGATTACTGGTCGGAATCCTACTTTTTTTTCTTTTACGAGCGCAATGCAGTCTCTAAACCCAACTAAACTATTTTTAACGTTTTTTCCTCTTTTCTTGTCTCTTATTTATTGACATGCACATTATCTCCACTCCCAAAACCCGACAAACTGATTATCTGCTCAGTTTCAAGTTCATGACTGTGACATGAACATACATACAGTTTTAGGCATGAATTTTTAAACATGCGTGCCTTGTCTTGTCGTTATAATCACGGCGATGGTAATAGTCACTTGATATTTACGACCTTGTTTTTTTGCAATGCCTTTGACTAGTGTCCCTTATAAAGTTCATCTCCTGTGTCCTTCTTACCTTCTTCGACTTGTATAACCAACTTTGCTTTCCAATTCTCCCCTGCTTCTTGGAATTTGCAACCCAATCCAATCCATGATAGAATGTAATAATCCATTCACAAAGGAACTACCCTAAACCACTACCACTATTATATTTCAGTTAAGTCACCCTAATATGAAGTGACGCATAAAAATTTCTTCTCTCCCTTTCTGTCCTTGTAACTTGTGTAAAATGACGCATTCCCTTAATTCAATACCCATAATGCCATCATCACCACCACCGAATTTTGTTTGTTTCATGTTTCTTAGTACTACATGTACGTATATGATGATCATGTTCAAAAACCTTGTATAACGTTTCAACGGAAGTGGCTTATATAGACACATCGTAGCATACCCTCAGTTTTAATAAAGTCTCACATTCTTCCTCTTGCTTTAGACGTGTCATGTCACCTACCTAGGCATGTTTTTAAGCTTGCAAAATCCCTATCATATTTATATTCTAAACTGAATAAGTTATTAGTATTAAATGAAGTAATGAGAGCGAGGAGGCATTTTTAGTTGAGTATGTTAATGTTGTCAATGTAACTGTGAAGTTTTACACTTCAAAAAAGCGTTGCTGTTTATAATTTAAAAGCGTTTCACTGAAGTCTTCTTCGGACCTTGTCACAGTGAAATCGCCGTCTTTTTCCAGTCCTTTTTCACGTCTTTGTCTCTTCTCAAGTCTTGTAACTTATCTGTAATAAAGTCAATCGTCAAACTTAAAGTCACTCTAAAGTCTTTAGCACAAGTTATTGTTCTATAGTAAACTGTTCCATACAATCCATAAGCTCGAGAATCCCAATCCATAAGCTCGAGAATCCCAATCCATAAGCTCGAGAATCCCAATCCATAAGC